>PVKA01001893.1:0-135629 GCA_004027165.1 Ctenomys sociabilis | reverse complement strand
AAAAAGACAGAGAGAGAGAAAGAAAAGGAGCTTCATGCAGTATCTAGTTGGCACATTACCAGTTCTTGCCACCTTCTGCCATGAGAGGACACAGGAAGAAGGTCCATGTCAGACACCTGCTGCTGCTGCCTACACCTGGGACTTCCAGGCCTCCCGAGCTATGACAAACTTCTACTCTTGCTAAATTAGCCATCCTCGGGTATTTTGTTGTCACAGACAAATGGATTTGGATAGAAGGCAGATCAGCTCTTGGTAGCAAGAGCTGCCTCCAGGATAGAAGAAACCCAGTGATCCCTCCCAGCAGAGCAGCCTTGTTTCTACAGTGTCTTCAGCTGCTCTGAACTATAAACTCAAGCACTCTGTTCACTAACTTGCTTTTATGCACATGAACAGCCAGCTGGAGGAGGTGCACAGGACAGGGCTGTGGCTGGGCTGGGGAGGGCAGGGCCCTTCCCTGTGCCTCCTTGGCCCACCATGCTTCCAGCACTTGGAAGATTCTTGCTCCAGGAAGTTCCTGCTGGGTTTCATTGTGTTTTGCTTCTGAAGAACATCCAAATACCCAAGGATTGAGCTGCAGGACAGTAGTAAAAGCAGATGTCACAGAAAAAGAGAAAAAGCAAGATTGTAAATCAATGTAATGAATGCTGGGATGCAGATAGGAAAAACTATTATGACAGTACAGGACAGTGTCCTTTCTTTTTGACTTTTTTTTAATTAATTGTATTGAGAAAGAAATAGCAATGAGACAGTTTCAAAGCAGGTTAGTAGGACAGTTATAATTAACACATTGCATATTGTTTTCTTTGTAGTGGTTATTCATAGTACAAGAAGCAGACATGATATCCTGTCCAAATACTGTTAGTACAAATCTTTCTTCTCACTGAATTAAGAGAAAGTAGCTGTGTTTCTGTCCTAACCAATTTGTATATACAGATCTTTTTGACTTTGAGAAGGAAGGACTGTAAGGAAAATTCCAAAAAAAAAAGCCATATTATGGAAGATCGTAAGTCATGAGTTAAGAGTTTGGGTAGACTATCAGGGTGGAAACTTTAGATTGTGGAAAAAGCTATCATACACAGCATTTAGGAGACAAGCCAGCCTTTGCACGTGAGAGACACTGTGGAAGAGTTCTGAGACGTGTGGTAGGGTCACATGCTGTTGTGTTCTATAAACTAATATAACACTTGGGACCGTGAAGCAGGGATAGACAGATTTTTGTCTTTCCAAGGCAAATCAGAAAATATTGCAAATCACAGACCAAAAACTAGCAGTGAGATTGGTAGGTAACAAGTGAATTGCTGAGTAGTTACTAAGGGCTAGAGGTAAGATAATACCATATTCTGACTGACACTTGGAGTACAGATGGCAAAAAGAGATGAACTGAAGAAACACCAATCACTCTTCTCTTGTGGCTGGGACAAATGCCCAACGCCCAGAAACAAGGAAGGAAAGGTTTATTGAGCTCACAGTTACTGGAGGTTTCAGTCTCTACTCCCTGGCTCTAAGGCAGAGGGGCACATGGCAGAGGGCAGCATTCATGGCAGTGAAGGCAGCAAAACAGCAAGAGCAAAAGGAAGGAGTAGTAGCAACAATGGTCACAGAGAGCTAGTCTGTCTCTCCTCCTTATATTGCCTTCAGGCCATCTGTCCCAGGCTGGGTGTAGCACTCACACCCATAATCTCAGCTGTATTCAGACCCATCATCCCAGCCTTGGATCATTGACTAATCCCACACTCCAGAACCATGCTCCATGAATATGAGGCTTTGGGGAGACAACTAGACACAAACATAACAACTGTATAAAATATGGTAGTGAGATATTCTTCTGAAATACGAATTTGCCTCCTTGGCTGAGAACTCTTCCTTTTCCTATGGCATTGAAGCATTCTTAAAATACTTTCATACATTCACTTTGGATGTAAAAGCTGGATTTTAGACAGATAAGATGTTTCCCATGTAAGAAAAGCAACTATTACTGTGCAGCAATATAGGGTAAGATTCACCTAAAGCCCCAGGGTGCTCTGCACTAGAGCACCCTGCCTGGCCTCTGCTAGATCTTCCAGTGCCTGCTAATGCAAAGGACAAGCTCTTTTTTCTTTTTTGACAATTTCTTCAATATACAGTTTTCAGACAAGTAGTTCTCCATATATAGAAACATGAATTTATTTTTTTAATTTTATTTTTAATTAATTTTATTGAGAACCAAATAGCAATGAGACAGTTTCAAAACCGATTAATAGGACAGTTTCAATAATTAATACATTGCATATTGTTATCTTCTTAGTGGTTATTCATAGTACAAGATATAGACAACTCCAAATACTAATAGCATATATCTTTCTTCTCATTGAATTAAGAGAAAGTAGCTATATATCTATCCTATTTTGCATATACGGATACAAAATGGTCCTTCATGTGCAAAATGGTCCTCTTTTTTTGTTTAGTTCTGCTAGAGATGGGGATTCCATTGCCAATTAAATATTGTAGGTGTGTGAATTCATCAAAATAATCCAATATAGTCCAGTAGTCCATAATAGTAGTTGGTTATTGGCAGTACAACTGCCAATGTCAGAAGTTGACTTGACCCTTTCACAGCTGAGTATATTAATATGGCTTTACTTTTTATACCTCATTTTTATACTTTTCTGCTGGATGGTTAAGACCAAGATTAAGCAAGACCTATATAACAAGAAATGTAACTGATTAAGGTCAGTAAATACCCTCAGAATTTATCCTGAGACCTTGTACTGCAGTTTGTAGATCCTTTGTTTGTGTCAGCCATGTGGATGAGTCACGGTCATTTCTTGATTAATTTGCTTTCTGTGAAAGCCTGAGAGGATGTTTCTCTCCATGTGACTCTCCTTAGGCACACTCTATATCATTGATCGCTTTCCTCTCTGGCCCCATAATCTCCTTGATCAGAAAATTTGAGACATAACTGAGTTATATGGTATTATAGTGTAAGTTCTTCTATGTCCTGAGTTTTCACTGACCTTGAAAGGTTAGGGCCAAAATGTTGGCTGTCCTTCAGCCCTTCTTTTTCGCTAATTTTTGGTCTGCAAACTTAGGTTATTAACCCTCCAGAAGAGAAGCTTATTATTGCCCTAAACATATGCAGTTGGGTTTAACCTCACTACCTGTCAGAATATCAAACATCTTAGGCATAACACGGAACAGGTACTTTCCATCAAGTATTGATATGTTAAACTTTAAGTCCATATAGAATATGGAGAAAAAAATAAAAAATAATTTTAAAAATATGAATAAACAATCACATATTTTTACACAGTAATTTAGAAATCTAACCATATACAGCATTGTAGGAGGACAGTCCTGTGACATTTTTTTTTCTTGTCTCTTTTTTTAGAAAAATGAGTTTAAATCCTCCTCTCATAGCACATCCAAAAATCAAGTAAAATTCATTGAAATCAAAAATAAAGGGCCAGGGAGATGGCTCAGTGGAATAAGTGCTTCCTTGGCCTGAGTTCAATCACTATTTCCACCAAAAAAAAAAAAAAAAGAAAGAAAGAAATCAAAGATAAAACCTAAACTATCGGGAAAGCCTCATGACATTGGTTAGGATAATGATTTTCTTTTTTTCTGACATAAACCCAAAATCTCAAGCAACAAAGTAATATACGCAAATGAAACATCTAACTAAAGAGCACATACAGAAACCAGGTGAAGTTAAGCAGGCACCAGAGATACTAGGGCTGGGCCAGTGCAGTGGTCGCTGTCCAGCGTAGGCCACTCTCACATAACACTCAAGGCTCTCTCCCTCTCAGCAAGTGGCAGCTGCCGCTGCTGTGCTATTCAAGCACCTTGTCCTTTAACAGAGTTACTAGAGAATGCTGTTTTATTGACCTGAAATAAAACATATTTTCAGACAGAAATTTAAGAAATTTCTTTTTATTGGCCAAATATTTGGCATTTCTATAATCATTTCTATTTGCAGATTTCTCTACAGTCATGCTCATTATATATGCTTTCCCCATATCACTGATTAACATGGGATAAAATCAAGTTCAATAGATCAGAGGAGGCCCAGTGCCTTGTTTAGTCAGGAATGCAGCAGTCAGAAACAGATAGGAATTACACATCCTAGATTCCTCTCTTCACAGCAGTATTTCCTCAGAGTGTGTTCTGTGGACCATTAATCTCAAGAAAGACTTTGTGAGGCAAGAGATATATAGTCAAATAAATGCTGGAAATTTCCATTGTATATTCACCACTTGGGAGTTTCACAATATGTACTAGCATCTTGGAAAAGCATAATCTTAGCAGAGACTTGCTTAATTTTATTTACCCTCATATTTATGAGCCTTGTTTAATCACAGATTCTTTTTCTTTTCTAACACTGTGTGCCCCTATGAATATGCATTAGCCATCAACAGCTGATTTCCATATCCTTTCACTCTTTCCTTCTTGGAAAAATCCCAGCTTTATCTGGGTACACGCATTAAACCCAAGTTCTTTCCCAGCTCTCCTTGCTACTAGTTTTGGCCATGTCAATAAGTTCTGGCCATCTTTTCCATCAGTAAGAAGGGTACATGTGACAGCCTGGTCTAAGAGGACTTTTTTCTTTGAGTTCCCCTTTCCCTTTCAACTAGACAGAGGACAGGGTGATGGCTACAGCTTCAGGAATAGGGGTTCAGAAACTGAACCCACAGGAGGCTTAGAAAAGATAGCAAAGCTGTGAAACAGAAAAACTCTGACTCCTTGACCATGTTGGGCAGGCACAGTGGCCACAGTCAGAGTGGTACAGAGCCCACGTTTGACTCCATTGTGTGGCTGGGAAATCATCTCTCAACTCGAACATGTTGGCTGTAGGCATCTCAATTAGAGAGAAATATTTGAGGCAGTCATGTCGGGCTAGGTCTTCAAAGGAGCAAGCAAGGAAGACTGGATATGTTGCAAATGTGGGCCCGACCTCAAGACAAAAGATGAAGCCAATGCACCTCCTTAGGGATGGCCATCAGGGATTTGTATTCTAAATAGGCATCAACCACCTTTAAAAAGCCAGGAAAAGTCACTCATCCAATCCCCTACAGGAAAATTCCCTGTTCTACATTCCCATCTGCTTGCTGTATGACCTGTTTCCTCATTTCATCCCATTTAATCCATTTTAGTGAGGCAACTGTGCTTGTAGGCTTATGGGTTGACCATGGCTTTGTCCACCACATGACCATCTTGCAGACTGTCATGTTTCCCACCGTAGATCCACCTCACCTCATGGTTTTGCTCTACATAAATCTCTAGAAGGGCCTGGGATGTATCTCAGTGGTCTAAGTGCCTACCTGGAAACTGCAAAGAACCAAGTTCGATCCCTGTACTGCGAACCGTGCAGGCCCTGACCTGGGTTCGCTGAGCTGGCCACCAAAACCAGGCATGGTGGCACGTGCCTGTAATCTCATCACAAGTCTGAGTGGCATAGCAACACTCTAGTCCAAATACATAAATTTAAAATAAAAAAATTTCTTTAATCCCTAGAAAAGGTAGGGTCCTTGGTAACCCACTTGGGTTTCCTTCTGTCCCTCTCTCAGACAGAAGCTTTCTTCCCCCAACAAGCAGATTTTGCTCTTAAACTCTGTTGTTCCTAAAATTAATTCTTTGGTTTCAGAGAACATGAATTTATCCCAGGTTGGGAATTTCTTTCCCCATACCAACACCACTGCTTTGTTGTTGATTTTTCTGTTACTCAAGCGTGAGCCTAATTCCATTTAATATCATGTAATGCCTCTGTCATCTCATAGAACTACTGTTCTTCAGGGGACACAGGGACATATGCTAGTCTAAATGCAGCCACTAACACTCACTTTACCTGAGACAAGTACATTTTTGACTGAATTCAAATACATGAAATCTTTAACTACATATGGTATTTACATTTTATTTCAAATATTTTCAAATATGTAGCAGATCATTGGAACATATATGTCCCATTAGTTTATATGAAAAAAATCAACCCTCAAGTACCCACTCTGCTGCTTATCTCAAACACACATTTGAAATTCTCTGTGCTTCTGGTTCCCTGAACGCCTAGTATGAACTTTATGTATAATGTAAGTGTTATGGTTGTGTGCAGCTGTCCCCTGAAAGCCTCATGCAGTCACTGAGGTGCAGCTCTACAGCTCATGATTGATTCATGGTCCCAGGCTTGGGTTATGGGTGTGAGTCCTGCTGGGATCACGGGTGTGAGCGTTACCCAGCCTGGGGCGGAGAGCCCGACTGCAGCGAAGGGAGGCAGACCCGCTCTCTGCAGCCACTGTTGCTGCGACCCCTTCCTTTGCTGTCTTGCTGCCTTCTGCCGCCATGAACTGCTGCCCTCTGCCATGTGCCGTGCTGCCTGGGAGCCAGCTGAATGTGGACAGAAACCTCCACTGACTGTGAGCTAAATAAACCTTTCTGTCCTTCATTTTGGGTGTTGGGTATTTGTCCCAAAAACAAGAGAAGAATAACTGAGACAGTAAGTAACATTATGTTACTTTACTGATAACATTATCATGACTAAATGAAGTAAAGACTCATAGAGTACCCCGAAAATTAGCTAACATACTGCACAAAAGAACTCATTGTGATGTTATTTTTACTGCTTGTGATATAGGAGAAAGAAATTCTCACCTTCAAAGATACCTAGGATGAATTGGTGCTCTCTAAAATTAAAGAATGAATTTCTGGATTTTAGGAGCAAAGGAGGTTAAAAGTGAAATATATTTATTGGAGGAAAGAAAGTTTCTGCCAGAGAGAGAGAGAAGCAGACAGACAGATAAACAACCTTTTGGGGGGATTTTTTTTTTTCTTTTGTCTTTTGGAGACAGGGTTTCACTATGCAGTTCAGGCTGGCCTTGAGTTCACTTTGTATCCTAGGCTGGCTTCAAACTCACAACAATCCACCTGCCTCAGCTTCCCAAGATGACAGGCATGGACCACCACATTCAGCCATTAGGGATTTTTACAGAGCAAAACAGCAAGGTCAGACAGGTCCAAGATGGACAAAAATAAGAAATTGCAAGATGGGCATGTGTTGGGACAAAACTATGGTCAGCCAATGTGCTCAATTATGAGTATGATTGCTCAAGTAAAATTGATTAAATCAAGATCAAATGGAAAAGAGAGTCACTTAGCAAGGAGGCATGGATACAGAGCAGGGCCTCTTCCTATAGGGTTGGGTTAGTGACTCTTCTTGGCTCTTTCAAGGTGACTGATACCTATCTAAAATACCAATCCCTGATGTCCATCCCTAGTGAGGTATGTGGATGAATTTGTCTTATCTTCTGTCTTGAGATCTGGCCCACAGCAGGAGTGTCTGTCTCTCCCACAGTTGCAAGGTATCTTGTCTGGCATACTGGCTACTTCAAGGGCCCAGTCCTGTCTGACTGCCTGTATTTCTTTTTAACTCATCTGCCTACAAAATTTAGACTCAGAAAATGATACCCCAAAATGTGGAACCTTGGCATAACAGAAAATTCACTTTTTGACCTTCCCCACTGTTTTTGGAAGTCATTCTTCCTCTCTTCTCTCCTAGAGACACGAAATGCAAACAGAGATCCTATCCTATACTAAGAGGCCAGGAACAAAGACACAAGGTTACAGAGAAGACTGAACCAGCAGGCTTTGTCTTGCAACCCTTCCCCATTACCATTAGATCATAACTTCTTGTCCAGTCATACTTCTGCAAAACTCTGTTCTTCACAGAATGTAAACTTAAAGATACATAGGTCTCCTCACATAAAACTTTAAGTAAATTAATATGTTATACTTCATTCTTGTCCATTTCTTGTGTTTTGTTATGTAAGTATCTGTCTGGTTACTATTCTCTCAGTGATGGGACAAATACCCCAAAGTGAAGGAAAGAAATGCTTATTTAGCTCACAGTTACTGGAGGTTTCAGCCCATACTCAGCTGGCAGAGGAGCACATGGCAGAGAGCAGCCATTCATGGTGGTGGCAAAGAGCAGAGAGCAAAAGTGAGGAGTAGCAGTAACAATGGCTACATTCAGGCTATCTTCTCCAGGCTGGGTGTAGTACTCACACCAATAATCCCAGCAGCACTCACAGCCATAATCCCAGTGTAGTTCATTCACAGGTTAATCACAAACTCTACAAGTCTACCCCACAACTGCATGAGGCTTTTGGGGGGACAACTAGACACAAATCATAAAATTATTCCTAAGAATTGAATCTAAACATCTTACTCTTAAGTTTTTTGTTCTCCAGTGCATACTTTGATAGCAAAAAGCTGGTGCAAGTTGCTTTATTATTCACTCTTTACACATGTGAAGCTAGGCCCAAGGTAAACTTCTCCACACACTGAGCCTGAAGCTCACACTTGCCATGGCGATTGTCATTTCTATTTTTAAAAACTAATACTCACAATGGATGAGAGTACTTTCACGAACATAACACAGTTACTTCTTTTGTAAAGGTATTGGATATTTAGAAATCTATGTATTAAGAAGAGAGATTAGGTAATACATTGGCAAACCAAAACATGCTTTAAAGTTAAAATTATCACTTTCAAACATTATAGCTGAAAAAAATAAGATTATTAGCTAAAATGGGTACATACATTATTCAAATGATATAGCTAACCTTTAAAACTTAAAATAAATACAAATCAAATGTCTAATTGATATTCATTTATTCTTGTCACTATATAACCAGCTCAGCACAAGCTAGTTTTGTACAGCATTATGCATAGAAAGTGTTCCAACATCCTTTACAAAATTAAAATAAGGAACAATATTAATTTTGTTTATTTTCCATTTCTAGGACATGTCTGACATATATTGCTGGATATACTCAGCCTCAATTTGCTATTTTTATTGTAAATCCTGATGAAGGGTTTGTGGATTGCACTCAACAAAATCCATCAAATGATTGATTTTCTTAAGCCTATATGAAATTAACCTACTAAGATGAAGTTGCTTAAAATTATTAATTAGAGGTCTGCATTTGCTTATCAATCCTGATCGCCTATAGACTATCCGGCTGTATCAACTGTACAGAATTTTTTTGACTCCATTTGTCTCAATAAACTTTATTTTGCAAAGTCTGAACTACAAGGAGAATACTCTAAGTTATTGGTAGGTAAAAATGGATCACTGAGGAAGCTATCTCTTTGATAATCATAAAAACTAGTTTTAGATGAACATATATTGTGGATAATGAAAATGAGGCTTTTTTATTATCAGACAAGGGAATTATAAATCATGGTTGGAAACCAAAATAAAACCTTCATAGGTGGACTAAAAAAAGTATTATGCATCAGTCTTCAGCACAGATATGACAGGGTAAATATACAAGTGCATAGCCATGTGAGTACATATAAGTTAGTTTATACACACACGTTAGCTCTGAACAAGCGAAATCTTAACACTATTCCAGTTGTAATAGGATGCCTGACTCCAAGATCTTAGTTGATGGTGCCATTCTATGACAAAAGAAACATAGGGGGACTGGGGAGATGGCTCAGTGGAATAAGTGCTTCCCTGGCAAGCACAAGGGCCTGAGTTCAATCCCTGGTTCTGCAAAAAAGAAAAAAAGAAACATAGCTTGTGAAGGAATGATAGGCTTCAGGGCTTCAGTAAGAAAAAGTATCACATAACCCTAGACTAGCTTGTAATATCAGAAAAATGAAAATGATTTTTAAAAAATTGATGGGGCTGGAGAGATGACTCAGTGGAATAAGTACTTCCCTGGCAAGTGCAAGGGCCTGAGTTCAGTCCTTGGTTCCAGAAAAAAAAAAAATGAGGAACACTGGAAGAACATCTTGATAAACTCAATAACTAAATCTAAGTGTCAAAGGACAATGTCAAGACAAAGGAAGGGATATAGAAAGAAAAAATCATGATGTGTGTGTATAGACAGTATAGTTGGGATAGATAACGCTGTGCTTCTACATAATCCTATGAGAGGCAAGATTTGCACTAACGGTGGTTGGACAGGATATTGTGTCGGCTTCTAGTATTATAGACAACCACTAGCAAAATAACAAGGTAGAAAGTATTAATTATTGAATCTTTGATGTAATTCAGGTATAAAAAATAAGATACACAAACAGCTACACTCTATTTAATGATAAGAGACATACAGTATAATAATGTCTGTAAGTATAATATCATGTATGCACCTTATATGATACCAAAACATTATGAAAACAGTTTGCAATGTATTAATTTATCAAATCCATCTTGTCAAGGTATCTTAAAACTGTCTCATTGATATTTGTACTTCAATAAAACAAAAATTAAAAAACAAAAAAAGAACAATGCAGAATGACCAATAGTACTTACTTCAAGACTTACTATAAATCTAGAATAATTGCAACACCGTATTTTAGCCAAAGAACACAGACAAATAGATTGATAGTGCAGAATAAATAATAAAACCAATTGATCCTGATCAAAAGAGCAAAGATAATTCAGTAAAGCAAAGATTGTCTTTACAACCAACTATGCAGGGAAAATTAATCACCCACCACAAGGAGGAAAGAAAAAGCTAGACACAAATCTTTTACATAAATTAACTCATATCCCCCTATGTAAAATACAAAATAACAAAACTCTTAGGAGGTAATAAAAGAAAATTTATGTCCACACAAAAACCTTTAAAGAAATATTTATAGTAACTTTATTCCTAACTGCTAAAACTTAGGGGCTCAGTATCTTTAACAGGTGAATGGATAAGCTAACTGCGGTGCACCCACCAGAGTATTCCTCAGTTCTAAGAAGAAACTGGCCTGGGCTGCACATCAAGACTGTCTCAAAAAATAAATAAAGTGGGACAATGATAGGATAAGCAACTGGAGTATTTTGAAGGAGATTAATGGCAATGTTTTTTTTTACTAGAGTAATTTTTCTTTTAATTTAAATATCCACTGGGCCGACCAATTAGCTCAGTGGATTAAAGCACCTGCAAGCAGGCACAGGGGCCACAAATAAAATAAAATAAGAAATTGGCTACTGAGTCATGAAAAGACATAGAAAAACAAGAAATAAATGAGTATTATTATCAAATAAAGCAAATCTGAATAGGCTGGATGTCATTTGACTCCAATTATATGCCCCTTTCTAGAAAGGACACAGGGTGACAGATAGAGTTTAGTAGCCTCTGAAGTTGTGAAGGGGGAGAATGGACAGGCAGGACTCACAGATTACTAGTGAGCTGCTCAGATGATAGTAGAGCAGCGGGGACACTGTATCGTTACCCACTGAATATACAGTACCACAACTGAAGCCTGGCACAGACTATAAGTTTGGGGTGCTAAGGGTGTCAATACACTCTCCACCGCAGCAACTGTAGAGCTGTGTAAGTGGTGAGAGGGTGAAAATGGAGTGTACACTCCAGATCTCCAAAGGTTCTAGTTTTGCTGTGAGCCTAAACACACTCTAACAATAGACTGTATTAATTTAAAAATCACATTAAAATTCAAATTGTAGTATAATGTTTTCTGGAAATACTTAAGCAACACATAAATTCCAATCACAAAAGGAAAGATCAATATATCATGTGAAAAGCAGAAATTAAATCAATAATCATACACAATAAGAGTAGCCTGGGAGAAGATATCCATATCCAGAACAGCTGCAAAGAAAAACGGAAGGGGCCAGGGAGATGGCTCAATGGAATAAGTGCTTCCCTGGCAAGCGCAAGGGCCTGAATTCAATGCCTGGTTCCACAAAAGAAAAAGAAAAGAAAAGAAAAATTAAAGCAATCCAACAGAAAAGTAATAAGAGATAAGAATAGGCAGTTTACCGCATGCTGCACCGGCCCGCCTCTGGGACACTCAGCCAGCCACTGAGTCCAGGAGTGGTGGTGCGTGCCTGTAATCCAGCGCTGGGGAGGCCGAGAGCAGGAGGATCACTGTGTGTCTGAGCTCTAGCGAGACCCTGCACCAAATATACAAAATGAAAAAAAAAATATATATATAGGTAGTTTACACAGGGAAACACAAACAAACAACAGAAAAAAAAGCAAACACTGAACCTCCCCAGAAATACTAAATTTCAGTAACGTATTGAAAATCATCCATTCAGTAGGAAATTGAAAAAGTATGAAACTACAAATGTTTGGTGTGAATGTGCAGAAATACAAACTTTATACCACGATGAGAGAATAAATTGGCACAAGAACTTTGGTGATGAATTTAGCAGCAGCTTCCAGACTTAACATGAAAATGTTGACTCATGGGGAAACTCACTAGAACATAGAATTGCATACATAAAATTCCACACAACGCTGTTGTCACTTAATATCCATCAGCAGGAAATTCTTAAGCACAGTTTGATAAATTCATTGTAGGAAGCACTACACATGGCTAATATGAGTAAGTTATAATGTATTGGTGTGGACCAACTGCAGCACGCAGTGAAAAAGTAACTGGATGTTGTTTGGACTACAACAGATGTGTGTAAAGCTAGCAAGTATTGGAACAGTGTTCTATGTTGGTTTTGTATGTACAGTGTTCATCAGAGTGTGAGACTTTACAGAGAGATGAGAAATAGTTACAGTTTATCTCAGGAGGAGGAAAAAAATTCAGGCTAATGTTGATTTTTTTCCCTCACATTTTGTACCTTTTGTTTTAAATTTTTTTAATACTTCTTACATTTATTTATTTTTTATTTTTTCAGGAATGAATACTTACATATATTTACATAGATATTTAGAAATCCATCCATATACAGCATAGTAACTAGCATTTTAGCATGACTGTCTTGTGACTTTTTTTGTCTTATTTTTCATTTACTACCCTTTAAAAAAGTGCAGTGTAGTAATAGCTGGTATGTCATGACAAGAAGAACATATTTAGAAGACCAGAGTGGCAGTCATTTGGAGTATGACTCCTCTGTTACACATTGTTAAATTCAGTGCAGGTGCTTGGTTCACAGGTATCAGAATATATAGTTAGTTGGGGTGAGAATCCTACCACTTAACTGCTAGTTTCAAAATCTCCCGATGTTTCTCAAGATCATTGTCTTACCCATCTAGTATGTATAAGTGAATGGTCCTGCCTCTGTCATGTTTCTCAGTGTTTCTCCTTGCCCTCTCCTCATTGTCCATTCCTTAAATTCTTGCCTTCCTTTTAATTGTGTTATACATTTCTATTTGCAATTTTTCTTTTGAGCTATTCTAGGGAGACTATGATATTTGCATATGTGGGTCTGGTTTATTTTGCTTATAAGTACGTCTTCAAATGGCATCCACTTAAATATGAAGGTTTCAAGATTATCATTCTTTACAGCTGAGTAATACTCCATTGTATAAAAATACCACATCTTTTTCAACCATTCCTCATGTGACAGGCATCTTTGATATTTCCAAGATTTTGCTATCATAAATTGTGCTGCTATAAACATAGGTACACATATATCACTATTTTCAGTTCCTCCAGGAAAATTCCCAGTGGGCGTATAGCTGGCTTGAATGGGATTTCCAGTCCTACTCTTTTGAAGAGTCTCCACACTGATCTCCACAATGGTTGCACCAGTCTACGTTCCCACCAGCAGTGGAGAAGTGTTCCCTTTTCCCCACAACCTCTCCAACATTTCTTGTTGGTTGATTTCCTTATGATAGCCATTCTTTTTGGAGTGAGATGGTATCTCAGTGTTGTTTTAATTTGCATTTCATGGATTACTAGTGATGTGGAGCATTTTTTCATATATTTATTTGCTTCCTTAATTTCATCCACTGGGAAGTGTGTGTTCATCTTGGATCCCCATTTCTGGATTGGGTCTTTCAATTTAGGGGCCTGATACTTTTTAGCTCTTTATAAATTCTAGAGAGCAGACCCTTGTCTGAGTTCTTATGAGTTAGGATTTTTTCAAAATTTGCGGGTTGTCTTTTCACTTTGATGGTAATTCCTTTTGACGTGCAAAAACTTCTCAATAACAGGTGGTCCCAGTTGTTCATTCTTTCAAGTGTTTCCTGTGCAGATACATGTTTGTTCATGAACTCTTTTTGTTTTAAATTTAAAGCAAGCAAGACCAAAAAAGTTTACATTTTATGTAACATTCTCTTGAATTTTCTATGATATATTCAGTTATGAAAAAAAAATATGATAAATAAGAACAACTGAAAATTCTGTTGTCTTTGCTTATTAACTTATTCCCAGCTTTGGAAGAACTAGCTTCCTGAATTTCACAGTTGGTATAAGGGAAGTTTTATCATAATCTAATGATTTAAACAAAAGAAAATGAAAATAGGAACTAAAATCAGAGCATATATTTGTAAGGAAAATCCACCGCCACAAGTCCCCCACACATGAAAATGAAAGCACACCTCAAGGTGCCCTCTTTCCCTGTTCAGTCAGAGATGAAACCTGACAGAAATCGCATATGCTGAACACCATATCTTATTTGGTGCTCCTACTCCAATTAGTTATAAAAATCTTTCACCATAGAACAAAACCTGAATTATGAAGAGCTGCCACCTGTGAGTGCATGAGTCACTCCAGGGCATGAAAAGCTGGCCTCTCGTTTTGAATTGAGAAGTTAAAAATTCCTACCAAACTGAAGGTCCAAATTAACACACAACACTTCTGCACTCTGCATTTGATCTTAGAGGATCTTTAATGCATTTTGACTTTAACTTAGTGCATGGTGATAGAGCTGGGTTAAGTTTTAGTTTTCAGCATGTAGAAAGATTGCTTTTCCAGCACCATTTGTTAAAGAGGCTATCTTTCTTCCAGTGAGTATGGTTGGCCCCCTTCGTTGAAGATCAGATGGCTGAGTGTGTTTGTAGATGCTTCTGCATCTCTAATCTATTCCACTGATTCTCAGGTCTATTTTGTTGCCAATACCATGTTGATTTTATCACAGTGGCTTTGTAGTATAATTTCAAGTCAGGAATTGTGATGCCTCCTGCTTTGTCTTTATTGGCCAAGATTGCCTTTGCTCTAGGTCGCTTGTGGTTCCAAATAAATTTTAGGATTGATTTCTCTGTATCTGGGAGGTATGTTGGTGGCAGTTTGATGGGGATTGCATTAAATCTGTACAGCAATTTGCGAGTATGGCCATCCTCACGATGTTGGTTCTTCCTATCCAGGACCATGGAATATCTTTCCATTTTCTGAAATCCTCTATAATCTCTTTTCTTAGGGTGTTGTAATTTTCTGTGAAAAGATCTTTGACTTCCTTGGTTGAGTGAATTCCGAGGTATTTCATTTTCCGCAGGGCTATTGTAAAAGGTGTTTTTTCTATTCTGCAGTAGCGGCGCTGACAGGAGTGGCCATTTCGCCACCAGGCGTCCCTTGGATTCAAGTGCTACGGGGGAAGAGTCAGTCACACTCCAGGAGAAAGGCGCTAACACGAAGCTGCCACACACCTTGATTAGCTTTCCTGCCTCTTTTATCCCTATGATATTATTCAGCCCTTTTAAATTAGTTTTTAGATGTTCTAAGGCTGAGCAAGCTACATGTGTTCTTGTTTTTTAATGCTAGCACACGTTATGCATTTATTTAAATCAATACTTTTATACTATTCATGAGTAACCCATTTTGAGACAATATAATAGATCATGATTATAGCTGTGCTTAAAACCTTTATTAAAGTACTGGAAATTCTGTTCTGGATCACTTTGGTCTTTAGTTTTGGGGCTCTAGTTTGCTGGTATACGTAATGAATTATGGAATAGCTATAGTTTTAACATTGTGCCAGGATTAAAAAAAAAGTAAGTCTGCAAGCATGCTCATCTTGTCTGCAGGAGCCTCACTCCCTAAGGAGTTCTAAGGAAGAACGGCCTGGGTTTCTACCTTCCCAAGATTGCAACATCCTTCCACGTATTTATTTGAATTACATTTTTCTATTTCATCAAGTACTAAAACAAATAAACAAACAAAAAGCAGAATCACCTTTGCAATGTCTTGTTCTAGGACCAAAGAGAAAAGAATTCTAAAATACTAAATTTTGTACATGGTCAAAGTTTTGCCCCCAATTTCTCAGCATCTTGCTTCGTACTACCTAATGAAATGCAGGCTTCTGAACCAAGTATAAATTTTTAAAATTTGAAAATCTTAATAATCTGAAAAATCCAGATTGGTTATCTTTAATCATGGAAAATGTTGTATATTAAGAAGACCCTCTAGAGAAGGAACTGAATCTATTTTTAATCCCCATATTTGATGGTTTTTTTCTTTTACTCCTACCTATATAAAAAAGAGTTTTTTGCAACAGGAAAATGGCTAACAACTGAAAGCAAGTTACTAAGGCTTAGGAGATATCAGGTACTTAATTTTCCCAATGACTCATTTCTTCACATTTCTGTTAAAATCCGAACTGTGAAAGCAGAAATCACGAGAAGCGTCTATACTGAAAATAAGGTGCTGTGTTATATTACTGGGAAAGCATTTTATAGCTTTCACAGGGAAAAACTACAGCCCACAATACTAACAGTGTAAGTACTGAATAGTATTCCACCCAGCTTTGTCCCTTACAACAGCCTCAGCATATGATCACTCGAGTAGGAGCTACACCTGCGCTACTTACACCCTCTACCTCACACTGCCCTCTGCCTCAGTGATATATATATATATATATATATATATATATATATATATATATATTTTTTTTTTTTTTTTTTTTTTTTTTTTTTTTTTTTTTTTTTTTTTTTTGCAGAACTGGGGATTGAACTCAGGCTCTTGCACTTGCCAGGGAAGTGCTTTTTCCACTGAGCCATCTCCCCAGCCCTCTCAGTGATATTTTTTAAGGACAGAAATCCTCATCTCTGTGTTCTCATTTGCAGACTCCAGGGAGCACGTGGTATACAGGAGAAGTCCAATAACTACACCAGATATAAGCAGATTCTTCACAGCGGTGCAAGGTTCAGAAAGATAGGAGGGCTCTTGTCCAGTGAGGAAAAGCAAATCTTAAGCCTCTTCACTTTTTCACTTCCTTTGACCTTGCCCCCATAAGCTTTGGAGGGTCCCTAACTCCAGATTCTCCTGTTAGTCTACTAGGAGGCATCAGATTTCTCCCCATCCTCAATCAAAAGGTAGCTCAATGAGAGTGAAACTTAATTCATGGGACCCAATGTTATAATCTGCCAAGTTAGAGATGGTGATAACATTCTGTTGGAGTCAACCAGTCAGAGGAAATTTTCGACTGCTGCCTTACCTGTCAACACTGCTGAAAAGGGTAATTTTCTGTTGCTACACAACTTAAATCCCTTGAGATCTATTACACTTAATGTAATCGAAGAACAAAAATGAACATTGTCTCCTACCCTGTGTACTTTTGAGCATTTGCTGCTGAGCCAGATTATATAATAGATACTGTTCAGGTGCTTCTCTGTCAGTTAAGACAAAGCAACATCAGTTGTGGTTAAGACTATTTAGACCAGGTGCATTTCCTGGCTCCCTCAGCCAAGCCGCCTGAGGACCGTTTCCAGCCGGCATTTCCCAGGGCAGCCTAATCTGGGAAGAGCTGGCACACATTTCAGCTTATTGCAGCACAGCAAGCTGCCAGCAGAATCCTGTCAGTGCAATTTCACACAATGGGTGGGCAAGCAGGCTCTGCCTGTTAGGAAAGGCTTTTCTTCTCTGCCACTGCAAAGGGGTTTTTGTTCTGAATTTATTTAAAGCCTTAAGTGAGGTTACAGTGGTAAATATCACAGGAGAAAAAGTCAACAGTGACAGTCATGGTTCTCAAAATACTTTCACTTAGTCTGCCAAGCCACTTAGGGAAGAAATGTAAAATTCTGTGCTTCATTTCCACTTGCTGTTGTAAAAGCAATGAGTTAGAATAGTAGAGATTGATGGCTATATTTTTATTAATGAAAACATCATTACTGTTCATAGCTAGAATGCACAGAGGAAGGAGAATGACTTTTCATTTCCTTATGTGTTTTATATTAGCTGAATTTTCTAACCTAATATGCACTTATTCATTTTGCAGATTAATAAAAAATCTTAAATCATGGACATACTAATAAAATGCAGGCAACACCTGCTGGCTTTCAAATAGTTATGAAATTAAAGAATAGTAAGGAATTCCATCACTCAATTGGTAGCACCTTTAAAATACTCTATTATTTACACATCTTAACTAATCTTAAAATATTCTAAATAGTACGCATTAAATTTGCTTCCAAATATACTCTTTAGCACTGTAATAATGCTATATAAACACTTCTACATTTCTCTGATTATTTCTTAGGCTAAGGTGTTTGAAGAGATGCTGATTTGAAGCTCTTATTACATATGGCCAACTTATAGCTAGAGACATGGCTTGGCAGTCTAAGTGCCTGCCTGGCAAGTGCAAGGACCCAGGTTTGATCCCTGGCACACATGCTGTGCCAAACCCTGAACCCCAGGCGCTGTGCTGGTCACTGAAACAGGGCACAATGGCACATGCCTATAATCCCAGCATTGAGGGAACTGAGACAAAATGGTCACTATGAGTCTAAGCTGCATAGCAAGACCCTGTACCAAATAAATAAATAAAAGATATATATATATATATATATATATATATATATATATATCCAGCTTGTCTTACAAGATTAAGTTCACATGTATACCATCCACTATAAAGAGACCATCAACTTCTGACTTTTCCTATTTCAAAACTTTTCTTTAGTAAAAACAAAAGGAAAGCAGTGGTTTTTTTTTAGTGAAGAACAAATAGCAATGAGACAGTTTCAAATCAAATTAACAGGACAGATTGAATAATTAATACATTGCAAATTGTTTTCATAATGGTTTATCGTACAAGGTGCATACATGATATTCTACTTACAGACTCTATTATAGCAGATGTCTCTGCTCAATGAATTAAGAGAATGTAGCTATATACTTATCTTATTTTTTTAAAGCTGAATTATAGCACAGTTTCAATAATTAATACTTTCTACCTTGTTATCTTTCTAGTGGTTGTCCGTAGTACTAGAAGCCAACATAGTGCAAATCTTGCATCTCATAGAATTATGTAGAAGCACTGCATGTTTATCCTAACTGTGCTATTTATACAAACACACCATGGTTCTTCCTTTGTATCCCCCTTTTTTTTGTCTAGACTTCTTTTTGTCTGTCGAAGATGGGCATTCCATTGTCATTAAACCATTATAGGTGCCTGAACTCGGCGACACAAACACAGTCCAGCGGTCCACAATAATAGTGAGTTATCTGAAGAAGTTGTTGGCTATAGCCATTCACAGATCAACTTACTATTATGGCCCCACGTTATATACCTCATTTTTATACTTTTCTGCTGGATGGTTAAGACTGAGATAAAGCAAAACCCATGTAACAAAAAATGTGGCTTTTGTATCTGATGAGGTCAGTCAAGGCCCCAGAAAGCGGTGTTTTAAATTCTGATGAAGGAACAAAAGCGAGAGAGGTAAGTGTACTAATACCAGTGTTACCTACGGTTAAATCCCTTTCCTTAGGAGGAAGAAACTAAGTACAATTTGTTGCACACTTATAACAGGCAACGAATGTACTATGCAACATGCTGAACATAAGGCGTTTTGTTCAATTTTCCACAGAAACCTAAGAAATAGGTATATATTAATGTTCCCGTATGATAAGTAATGCAATGAAGACAGGAAGGATGAGAATCTTCACCAACTTTACTTACACTTTTTTATCACAAACACATAAAACTATTAGGGAGAACATTAGAATATTACTTTGAAGCATTTTGAAATAACTTGCAACGCAAATGTTATCCATATTCTGTAAAACAAAAAAGTTTCACAGAGAACTTCTCAAGTGGATTGAGGAAAAGTATATTTTTAGCTACACACTTTGGCTTAAATTTTTAAAAAACATTTAACTTACTAGTGAATATTGTTCTGGAGAAATAGATAAATAAGTGGAAATATAAATGGCTGGCAAAAAATAAAAAGGCAAAAATGAGCGCTAGGAAAGCAATGGCTCACTTAAGATTGAGCAATTTTCTCACACATTGCTCACATCAGCTACGCCCATACGGAGATGAAAGCTTGAGCAGAGACACTTGGCGGCCAGTTTCATCTCTCTGTTCCTACAACAGGCTTTGTCTTTTGTTCTGGATGCTGGGGATCACATCAGGGCCCTGCGCTCGCCCAGGCAGGCGCTTCTATGCCTCTGGGCAGACGCTCTCTGTTCTTGAACTCAGTGCTAGTGAAAACTGGGCAGGAGGAAAGGCCTATGTTTTTGTTAGCAATACACCAGTGATCTTCACTCTTTCTGACTTTCTGGAATCCCTTTTCTGACTACACTTTTAGATGTTTTCATGTTGGAATTTAACCACAGAATTAGTTTTAAGGAGTACTGTCCCTGGAGTATTCTCAGTGCAGTATCACACTAAAGTATGTAACCTACAATTTCTGACAAAAAAAGATTACTCCTCAGCACAGCATTATCTGATAAACTGGGCAGGGCGACCAAAAGATTCCACAATCTTTTCCAGCCTTTTCCCTCACAGTAAGAAACTACTGACAAATCTCAAATGACAGATCAAAGCATTATGGAATCTACTGGTTTTTTTTTAATATTTTTGCTTTTATAAATACATAGTGCAGTACACAATGACAACATTTATCAGTGGGAGTTGGCAGCTGTACATAGCCACCTTCATCTTCCCCGCTCCCAGGTCTTGGACCCCTTTCCCCTTGCTTCAGGTCTGCGTGATGGTCTCTGTTTTCCCTCCAGCATTGTCAGTAGCTTTTCAAATCTTGTTTTTAATTCACAATTTCAACTTCCCAGATGACAAACTGGAAGCTAGAAAACAAACCAAACAAATACAAACAAAAATTAACAAAACTGTGTAAATTTTATAGAGAGAATTGGATTTTTTTGTTTTTCTTTCATTTAGTTTTGGTTTGATTTTTTTTTTTCTGTTTAAAAATGCATGCTCAAAGAGGGAATAAAAAACACTTAGGAGTATAAATTATTCCCACCTAGTGGGATAGATACTTGAAAAACAACGTATTTTTCTTATATATCTGTGCTGTAAGAAATTGGTCATGACTATCCTTGATGAAAGGATCTCCAAGAACCCTAATACTGGTGCACAATGTGCAGTCATCTTTGATCTAATACCAAGCTAAACATACTTCTCACCTTCCAGTATCCACACGGAGGGTCCAGCCTTCTTCCCAGAAAACCTTGGGAATGTCCCACAGGCATTCAGGACCTCACAACACTGATCTCAACAGAAGCACTAATCTCCCAATCCCCTGAGAGAAATCTCCTCAAGAAAACACAAGTTTGAATAGTGTAGCATCACTCTTACTGAGGACTCAGGATTTAGGTTTGGCAACATCCAGTCTAGTGATTAAAATTATTGATTTCTGAGCAAATACAGTCCAATGGCATTCATCGTGTGCACTATTTAAGGAAAAAGAGTGGATGATTAAATAACAGCTGATGAATTCCAACATCAAGAAGCCATAGATAGACTCCATTTAGTATAATTTGTATGTGCAGAATGTATCTGTCTTAGACACACCAAGAAGTCTTCCCTGCTCCCAAGTCCATGCCTCTGAAGAAGCATGCTTCTAAAAGTGATAATTCTTCCTTCAGAAGAACACAGAAAAGCAAGCATGTCCGGGTTCTCTCTAGCAGATGATGTTCATTAGAATTCCCAGAGCTAAAGTCTCTCAGCAACTCAATGTAGGCAACTTTTTTACTTAACACTAAGGAAAACTATAAAGAAAGAATAGATGTCCTTCAGGCGCTTTCTAAATTACCCCAGGAGTAACACAGCTCTTCATTTCTGCTGGGTAGGGAATCTACTTATTTTTCCACAGGAGGGTTCTACTTTCCACTTCACTTTTTTGACAACAGCATGCACCTCCACCTACGGTGCCTCAGGCCTGAGGGCACTGTCAATTAGAGCAGAAAGCAGCTTCTTCGAGTTTTCTCCACATCTTTATCCAAATGCTCGACTATTCTGGGTGGTCCCCACATGTTGGAGGCTGGTGCTTGGGCCCAGCCTCTACAGACACTCTCACTCTGTTCTTCAACGTGGGACTGAGACGCTGAAGGTCATAGAGCAGGCACCTGGCACTTTCCAAACCATGAACACACTTGGAACCAGACCTGACATTGGATCTCAGCATACATGTGGAGTCTTAGATGGCAGCACAGCGGAGAGAGGGACTCAGGGGCTTGCAGAGGGGAAAGCGGGACTCACATTTTACACTGCTATGAATAATTGTTGCCTCTTATAAGTAATAAATACCTTAAAGATCATATTCAATGTTCTATATGTTTCAAAAAATAAGTTCAAAGTGTCTGCAGTGAGATAGATGGATAGTGGATAGACAGACAGACAGATAGATACAGCTAGATTGAGTGATTGATAGACAGACAGAACAAAAATACCGCTGACCTAAAACCAGGCACTGTTCTAAATGTTTCAGATACATTAAATTTCATTAATCCTAACAACAGCTTTTTGAATTAGGTACTGCTGTGAGTACCATTTACCGGTTAGGTAAGCTCCTCAAGGTGAGACAGGCAGTAGTGTTAGGCCCAGGTTCCTATCCAGGCATTCTGGTACCCAAGGCTGTTATGCTCAATGGTTGGAAAATAGTTAAGTTTATTTTCCTTTAAATGATGCTGTCAATGATACCAAACTATTCATCTGATTTATTCTCAGGGTCCTTGGTTGGGCTTATTTTAAATTTGTACACAGAAGTTTTTATGTTCTCAGGAGTGATTCTAAAAATGGTATGAAGTTCTTTGACGTTCCCAGGCATATGCATAAACTATCAAGCTGTTCCAAAGCAATTTTTATAGCTTCAAAAGGCGACTTTCAATGACCCAATAATTCATTTACTAATTTATTTAGTCACAGTTGTTTATTTATAACATGTACAGCACACGATCTTTGGAGTTAATCCTATAGATGGGGTTAATCTTTTTTGGTTTTTTTGGTTTTTTTTTTTTTTTTTTTTTTTTTTTGCAGAACCAAGGATTGAACTCAAGCCTTGTGCTTGCCAAGGAAGTGCTTATTCCCGCCCCAGATGGGGTTAATCTCACAAATGAAAAATCTCATGCAGAATAGAGAAACAACAGATGGCATAATTCCATGACCAGTCAGGAAACTCTAGTTTTCAGCACTGCAATCCAAAGTAAAATTCTTATCAAAATCCAAGCATATGACTAGTTGAAGCAATCTGCTGTCTGAGTTTGAGTTTGCAGGAAAAAGCACAAGTACCACCGGGAAGCACATCATCTCTGGCTCCAGGGACGCTCCCACACCCTCTAATTGGTGCTATTCTGTACTAATCAATACGTTACAAGCGCCTAATAGGCACGCCTACAAACCTGGGAAGCGGCTCCCGCTACAGAAAGCACAGTAGCCCTGAATATTCATACCCAAGTGCAAATGTTAATTCATGCAGCGCTTGTGTTACACTAGTCTAATTATCTACTGAAGGAATCTATTAAAGCCGCGCTGTCAATCCTACAGATTGGGTTCAGCAAAGTGAAACTGAATTGCGTGCCTTTTCTGCTAATTACAAAAATTCTGCCTGACATGCTTTAAAAGTGGTCGGGGGGAAAAAAAAGTACACACAGCCAGCAGCAGCTCTCAGTGCCACCGCTGCTTCTCTTCTGTCAATCAGGAAAGTAGAGGACACTGTGACAGGAGGAGCAGCAGCGAGGAGACCAGAAGTTCTCTCATTACAGCTTTCGCGACCACAGGAACGCGAGTGCCGCGCTGAGCAGAGCTTCTGAAATCTCAAACTGCGCTTAATGGATTTCCCGTCGCATAGTTTGAAATAATAACCAATAGCTATTTTTTGTTTTGCTTTGTTTTTTGTATTTTAGGGAAGGGTCTACAAGGTATTCAGGGTCTCACTATGTAGATAGGACTAGTGATCTGCCTGTTTACAGCCTCCCAAGAACTCGGATTATAGGCCTGTGCCACCATGCCCACTCTCAATTGCCATCCCAGGGGCGGCAACAGCAGGGCAGGCCAGGGGATCGGACCCCACCCCACCCCCATGCACCCTCCCCACCGCCCGCCCCCGCCCCTGTCCCTGCTTGAGGGCGCTTTAATACGCTGAGCTACTTGGCTGGCCAATAACCAATAATTTTAACACTCAGAGATATTTCTCAGTAACACGGTTTCATGTCCTAGAAATTTAGGAAGCAGTGTTCGCGGAATTCTTTTTTCCTTTTGGTTTTGAAGTTAAAATAGAATAAAAATAAGACTCCTCCTTATTGACTTCCCCACTTCAGCTTCGACCAGCACACCCCACACTCAGATAATGCTGAGTACACTTGATTAGAAAGACAGAGAAAGTTTACAATACAGCTCCTAAAAACATTCCAAAGTGTATTTTACAGCGTGCCGTACTTGCTGCCAGGGTCTCATAATCCTTTCTAAGCCTGTAAAATGTTCAGTGTTTTATTGCTTTGTCCAGATCGATTTCACAGCTTTCATGATATGCCCAGACGAGATGTCGCAACATTCACACCAATTTTTAAAACAGATAACAAAGGTGAAGTTCAAAGCAGGTGACTCGACCTCTGCGGATCCCCTTAGAAGGCAGGCAGCACTCATTCAGCTTTCACGGAGGTTGCTATCAGCAACAGGCAGAGTCCTGCTTAAGTCACTTGGAAAACTCACTACTTCAGCACTCCTGTGCTGGTTTCTCTTCTCTTCTATATTTGTCTCAGGTATTAGCAAGGCCCAAAGCCTTTTCTTCAAACTCCGTACAGATTCTCTACACTCACCACCACTTCAACTGCTACAACCCGTCCAAGCTACCACCACGGCTGGTATGCAGCTCTGCAGTGGCACCGAGCGCTGTAGTCCCTTTCCGCTTTTGTACTTCTCTCAGTCTCACAGTCCTGCCACACAAAAGTTGAAACATAAAAATGTAATAAACTTAACAATGTAAGTTGAGATAGCTCAGCGGACTAAGCACTTGCTTAGGCAAGCGCAGGGACCAGGGTTTGATCCCCAGCATCTGAGGAGGCTGAAACAGGAGGATCACCATGAGTCCAATCTGTGTAATGAGACCCTACTTTGATGGCAAGAGCCTTCATTCCAGCACGACATTCCTTACTTGGAGCCTGCCGACACAGACGGAATCCTCCTGAACCCTGAGACAAAGTCGTGGGTGCTGGGTATTTGGTGCGGGAGAAGCATGAGCTCCACCGCAGGGAGGAAAGCCCTATGCACAGCATCACCACGCCTAGGCTTGCCCCGCACTCACTCCTGCCAGATAAACCTGTCTGCCCTGCCTTTGCACACACCAGGCACACTTTTGTCTCCTGAGAGCCACTCCTCGTGCACCTCTACCTCACACAGTGGCACAAACAAACTAAAATCAAATCACTTTATTTATTTATGTGTTTATGTATTTAGTACAGAGCCTACAGTGTCTACAGGGTCTCACTGTGTAGATTGGACTCATAGTGATTCTCCTGCTTTCAGCCTCCCAAGTGCTGGGATTACACACATGTGCCACCACACCCAGTCTCAATCGTTGTCTCAGGGCAACCCCGGGGGTGGGGCCGGCACAGCATACCAGAGTTGGAACTCCAGTCCCTGCATCTGCTGAAGCAGGTGCTTTAGTGCACAGAGCTATCTGGCCAGCCCTGAAATCTGTTAATGTCTGACTTTCTCTCGAATTACTTTTTTTCTAGCATTTATCATGTCAAAATGTATTTTGAAAGAATTAGTTCATGACTGTAAACCCAGTTGCTGAAATCATACATGAAACATTGCAGAGACTCAGTGAATAAATGAAAGAAAGAATGAATGAGCTGGAGAGATAGCTCAGCTACATAAGCACCTGCCTGGCGAGTGTAAGGTCCAGAGTTCAATCCCCAGTACCCCCCCAAAAAAGAATAAATTAATCATATAAACAAACATGACTATAAAAAACTAACCTGAAATTTTTTAACCATTTAGGGAATTTTTATCTCAATTTATAACCTAATTTCCCAGGACAATCAGCATTATTTTAATACTAGTTTATTAAAAAGGATATAGCCCTGAGGCATAGGTCAGTGGCATTAGTGCCTGCCTGGCAAGTGTAAGGTCCTGAGTTCAAGCCCCAGTACCCAAAATAATTAAATAAATAAAAATTATATATATATAGCACTCATCTCACTCATAAAGACTAGTTTATAGGTTAACATTTGAATTATAAAAAGTTTTCTCATTGCACATTTATTTTCATCCTTCTGCAATCCAACTATTCCAAAGAGTTAAGTAATATGAGCAGCACCATTTGGCCAAATGAAACTGTCAGGCACCGCAGGCATCTGATGGTCTCATTTCTGCCCATAGGTAATAGCTGTGAAGTAGCCATAAACTATGTAGTGACTAAAAACATATGCACACCCATGGCGTCTGTGGCCCGAGCTGGACTTGTGAGCTTCAGCTTCCAGTCCTGACTGCTGACATGAGTGGGTGCCAGGAAGCCTGTGAGACTGAAGACAAAAGGATGAGAAACACGCTTAAGAGATCTGGAGCAAAAGACAGGAACAGAAGAAGACTAAACATGTGGCAGGGAAGGGAACCAAAGCCTCTTTAAACTGTAATGAAAAATGCAGAAATGCAATATCAGAAGCTAAATAAGGTCGTTCATAAGAGAATATCTGTAGCATATTTCCAAGGTACTGAGGGACTAAAATTCATGAATAATATTAAAGGTATTTACATGATCCACTGTTCTCGTGAATAGTGTTTGCCTAATGTAAGAAGATCTGCATTGCTGGAGCGAAATACAAATTTGAGCTAGTAAAACCTAACCCTGACTGCCCATGTTATTAAAAAAGAAGATTTTTTTTAATATAATAGCTTACATCAATATTATCATTTTGTTCCCTCTATAGAGGGAATTTATAACTTACAGTAATTATACTATGATAAGATTATTCTCTCCTTTTTAGTATACCTTGGTGTTAGTTTCATTTAAAACAAGGTCTTAAAATTCAAATGTAATTTACATAATTCCAATCTTCCTTTGTAAACAAAAACAGCAGATGAGGAAATGAAATATAGTATCTCCTAAAGAAAACAGAATGTTCTTCAGTACACTAAAATCTAAGAATCATTCCTCAGTCCAAAGTTTTCTAAAGTTACTTTTTTAAAAAAATGTACCTGTCTCATTTCCTTCCAACTCTTAAAAGTTGACAGTTTGCAAAGCAAAAAGCAAACACCTCTTGCTAAGAAGCTTTTCCTCTTTCTTTTTCTCTTTTTTCTCCTGGTGCGACCACTCTCATGAAGGACTGCAGGAGGAAGATGCGAGTGAAAGTGTCTGGGTTAATAGCAGTTTTTTGGGCAGGAACTTGTCTCACATTGTGTGCTTGTCTTTGTAGTCTCCCTGTACCTTTTTAACCAGTGGCTCATCTCTGGCTAGTTGGGAACACACAGGTGTAGCTGAGACGCTGCTAGGGAAAGGCAGTTTCACTCCTTATTAACATAATTACATTGGTCAACTAAAAAGAACATGTTTGATGAATAAAAGTGACAGGTGAAAGGTTTCCTATTATTCCTTTCCTCTTTCTCCACACAGAGGGCACAGGCATCGATTGTGTATGACCTGCCTCTTTTCACCTGACAGTAGTACAGGGTAGGAACTGTGGCTTCCAGCTTTGGGTTAGTTTTCTTTTCAGCAGAGTTGTGCTTTTGTTGGTTTCTTCATATTATAGCAATATGAAGAAGGAAATCTTGTCTCTTCTCTAGAAGCGATAGATAACTGTTAGCAAGTTGCATAAATTCAATACCATTCAGCTTTTTCCTACCATCAGAGAGATTTGCAAGTGCATTCTCTATGCGAATAATATCAGGTCATGTTGAGTTAGAATTGCTGTGCTCCCTGTAAGCCAGGTAGGTGGCGGAGGACACCCAAGTGCGACGCGTCATGTGCTCTTTATTGCAGTTGATGTAATTGACTCAGCAACTAATTTGACTCTCCTCAAGTACGTATGCTGCGTAGTGTGCTAAGGAAGACAGGGAGATGAATGAGGCATGTCCCCTTTCCTCAAAGAGCTTACAAAATCTCTGGGTTTATATTTTATTTTTATATATTGCAATAGGTTATAAAATATATATGCAGTCATAAATTGTGTAAAATGATTTCCAAGCATAGACCTGTGGAGAAGCAATCTATCACATACTAAGTCTGCAAAGAAGAAAATTGGGACAGATTACTGATAAAAATGATCCCATGTCTTGCTCTCTGCAATAGTTAGACTTAGTCCTCTCCTGATTGGCCCGGAACTCCCGAGGGGACTGACGCAGCACGCGGCCCAACGTGCCTGAGTGAGGCACGAGCCCTGATCCTGAGTGCTTGGCTGGCCCTGGCTCAGCTCCACAGCGCCAGCTGGCTCTGCTTCCCAAAGCCTGCACAAAGCCTCTTCGCTCTACGCATCCTCCACCAAGATGCTGCTGCCTTCGAGCCGGCTGACCCTGGACTGAATATCCGGAGGCCATGAACAGAAGGAGCCTTCTCCTTTTGTAAATTTATGTGTCACATTATTTGGTTAAGGGGCAAAAAGCTTACAAATACACTCTCTATTCATGTACTTGGGAAGATGACCCCAGCTCGTCCCTTTCCAAAAGTAGAAACTATCTCCCTCCTCCTTAAATCTAGATCACCCTTATAATTGGCTTTAACCAATTGGAAGCAACAGAAAAAATAATCTGTACCTTAGGGTCTCCAAAGGCTTTAATTCCTCTCTGATAATTAAGTAACACAGGCATGGCTTTTTTGTCTGTTTATTTATTTGTCTTTTTAGGACAGAGTCTCACTGAACTCAGTTTGGCCCTGAGTTCACTTTGTAGCCCAGGCTGGTCACCAACTTCCAATGATCCTCCTGCCTCAGCCTTGCCAGTGCTGGGGTTACAAGTGTGTACCTCCACATCCGGCCTTCAAACTTGGTCTTTTCAACTGTACATTTTAGATAGTTCATTGCATAGCATTGCTATGTACCTAACTGATACTGGAGAGTGGATACAGCACATTGAATACATGGACAGCCATGATTTTTGTCTGCTCATAAAACTCTCCTGCGAAGTGTGTGTGTGTGTGTGTGTGTGTGTGACATAACAAATAAAGTTCACAAACAGCAAGTAATAAGAAGATACTATTTGTGCAAATGCAGAGAAACCTGGGGAATATTTTGCTAAGTGAAATGAGATAGACACAAAAAGATAATCTTGTATGACCTCACTTATATGTGAAATCTGAAAAAAAAAAACCAATGAAGCAGAAGACACCAGTGGGTGATAAAAGCTGACAGGGGGAGATGTAGGGAGATGCAGACCAAAGGTCACAAATTTTCAGGTGCAAGATGAACCTACTCAGGGAATCTAGCGTATAGCATGGGAGGGAAGTTCCACAAGAACATGCCCTTTTTTCTGATGTGTTCACTTTTACAGTTCAACCATTAGGAAGCATGTTAGACACAGAATAAGAGCTGAAAAGTGTCTGTTGAAAAGAACAGATGTCTTTAACCAAATACTTACTTGATTACTCCTGGATATGGAGCTAAAGCCTCAGAAAAAAATTAACTATATTCTATAAAAGGGAGTAATTTCTGGGAAAAATTTGGAAGGCCATGGTGGTACAGAACGGTTGTAAGTTCTTAAACTGGAGTACTAACAGCAAAGGTAGAAGAAATAGGACCAATAGGTTCAGCCCTATTTAAATGCTTCCTAAAGAAGTGCAATAGCTTATTCTCTAGAATTTTTTCAACTTCGCATTTCAAAATAACAGGGACTATGTGATAACATTTCTAACTTCAAGGATGCAGTATAATTATAAAACAGAAATATTTGGCCAAATGCAGTGATCTCCGCTCGGTATTACAATCCAACACAACAACAAGTGATGGGCCAACAATATGTGACAGCAAATACAGAAAGAGAAAGGTGATGGAGTGTGGAAGGTGATATATAATTAATAGCATAAGAGGCTCCAAGATACAGGATTAGAAACAGCCCTGAGACAAGAGAACATAGTCAATTCTAGCACTGTGCATAATTCAGTATGGCTACAGCAAAGCTTCAGAGAGGAAATGAAGGAAGAAAAGAAGAAGATGGTATTGGTCCATAAGGAAAATTTATACAACATATACTATTGGTCAATTGTGAAGTTCATTGTTAAGTTATGAAGAGACACTGAGAGGTTTTAAGCAAGGCATTGACATAGGAGGGTTTTGGTTTTTTTTTTTTTTTAGGGAAGGATCTACAGGGGATTCAGGGTCTCACTACTACACTGGACTCACAGTGATCTGCCTGTTTACAGCCTCCCAAGAGCTGGGATTACATGCACAGTGCATGCCACCACATCCAGTCTCAACTGCTGTCTCAGTGTGCCTTGGGGGCAGGGCCAGCATAGCAGGCCTGGGGATTGAACTCAGGGCCTGCTTGCAGATGCTTTAATCCGCTGAGCTATTTGGCCGGCCCTCAGGTAGGGTTTAGAGTTCAGAAAGATTTCCCTAAAGGACCATTGCAGAGAAACAAGAAACACTGTCACTAAACAGCTATGATGGCCCCAACAAGAAGGGGCTGCACTGGTACTGGAGATGTACGTAAATAGAATCAATGCATAGGAGAGAAAACGTACAAGAAATCAGGGAACAGACAGTAAAATTCTGACTTCCACAGCTGGTGAGTATAACTGCCCTGCATTAAACTAGAGGACAGAGGAGACAGAGCTAGTTAAGTGGAAGGTAGGGGGCCAGGGAGATAGCTCAGCCTGGCAAGCACAAGGTCCTGTGTTCCATCCCTGGTACCACCAAAAACAAAACACAACAAAATAAACAATAGGAAGATAGGATGCTCACTCTTTAACATACTGTGTTTGAGATGAGTTGAATTGCAAAGTTGGGAGGAGGAGGAGGAGGAAGATGAAGAAGAAGAAGAAGAAGAGGCCAGCATTTTATCTAGCAATGTTTTTGTGAATGAATGAACAAGTTTAGAAAAGAAATCTGAATTTGCAATTAGAAAGAATCATGATTATTATGAAAGTGAACTACGTCAGTTTTGCTTAAAGTGGAGAACAAAAACAGCGCCAGACTCCAGGCTGATGCTTACCTACAGTGAGACAACCACAGACATTAGAAATAACTACATGGAAATTCATGTGGAAATCTTGCAGGCTAATTTTATGTATGTTTCAACTAATATAAAGAAATCAGGCTCATACCAGTGCCTGCATGGCTTTGCTTTGCATGTGGATGTGGGGGGGGGTGTTATTTTTTCTAGTACATTTTTGAAATTTTTGTTTGTTTTGTTTTTCAGCTTTACAAAAATTTCGGTTGGTGAACGTTTTATTTTAAAAACAATCAAACAACAGCAGCAACAAATAATAACACTCCTGGCCCATGACCACACAGGGCTTCAGAACTAAATCAAACCACAGAAGGAAGACCACTGTGGTCCTCTTTGAGCCAGTTTCCCCTCCTACTCTTTCTTATCTGGTTTGCCAAAGCTGGTTTTACTCCCCACTTAAGATTCCAATCATAAACTACATCAAGTTTTGAGCATTTTGCTTTTTGAATTTGGTTACACAATTACTCCCAAAGCACAGAGAAGGCACTACTGTCCCTGTGTGAGTCTTACAGAAAGAATAGCACGGTAGGTAAAATTCTAAGGCAGTCCTTGGAGACGTGCTCTTTATATTCCTGAGTGTAGGCAGGACCTATGACTTGCTTTTAGCCAATAAGATATGATAAGGGTTATTGGGCATCACTCTCTAATGTATAAAAGAGTCACACACACACACACACACACACACACACACACAGAGACAGAGAGAGAGAGAGAGAGAGAATAGCAGGCAGGAAGACAGCTAGATAGATCCGAAGATTCACTGTCACACTAGCCTTCAGAAACAAGTCGACTATTAGTTCAAAAGCTAAGAAAACAAATAAAAATGAATTCTGCCAGCAACCTGGAGGCTTTGAAGTGAATCATTCCCTAGTTAAGCTCTCAGAGAGACCTTACACCTAACCAACACCTTTTGTATAGCCGTATGAGACCCCAAGCACACGACCCAGTTAGGCCATATCAGGTCCAAAAGAAATGTGGGGTAATAATTGCACATTGCTGAAACTGCTAAATACAGGGTTGCTGGTTATGTTGCATAGAAAACTAAAGCACTTAGACAAGTGTTGGTCGGAGTCACATAAAAGGCATTTGTGTTGTTATTCTACTCTTCTACCATGAAAAAAAAAATTGAGAGAGGGATAACCATTGTTCTGAGATATAGTGAATTTAGAGCACTAAAACTAATAGCATACCTACCTTAAAAATTTAGAAGAAACACAAGCTGGCTGGAAATTGGTCATTTTGACATGAAATACTGTCCAGTGGGAGGGGACACAGGTTGGGAAGAAAAACCACAAAATCATCTTGGGAATGAAAGAAAAAATAGTGACAAAATAAATAAAGTTAAGTGTTCAAAAAACGTCAAAAAACAATAACTCGAGAATTATTACATGTCCTTAAAAAATAGAAACGATTTTCTGAGGCCTTTTGTTTTGTTTCGTGATTGTCAAGATTGAAGCCCCTGGGGCCATGACGTTGACATTCTATATATCCCCAGCCCTTTTGAAAATAAAAAGTAAAAGCATTTCTGAGACAAGATCTTTCTGTGTTAAGTTGTCCAGACTGGGCTCAAATTTGTGATCCTCCTGCCTCAACCTCTCAGATTGCCGGGCGTGGTGGTGCAAGCCTGTAATCCCAGGGCTCAGGAGGCTGAGGCAGGCAGATTGTTGTGAGTTTGAGACCAGCTTGAGCTACAAAGTGAGCTTAAGGCCAGCCTGAACTGCATAGTGAGACCTTGTCTCAAAAAGACAAAAAAAAAAACTTCTCAGGTTGTGAGGGTTCCAGGTTGTACCATCATGCCTGATGCACCAAGACTGTGACCTTAATAGAGTACTGAACAAAATAAGTACTGTGAGGAGTGGGGAGACGCCTGCTGCAAAGGTGGGCATGGCGATTAATCTTGAGTTAGTCAGCATGATTGGCTTGGGAGCTGCCTAGGGGATTTGTAAACTACACTTTGAGGTGGGCTGTGGAGGGATGGCTTTGGGAGCCACATGTACTGCTTGGTCTCTCCTCTTTGGCTGTGTTCCCCACAACCATCTTCACTCTACCATACCCTTCCTCCAAGAAACTTATCCCTTAGAGTCTGGCAAATATGAGCTAAATCCCCTGAAACTGTGAGCTAAATGGAACTCCTTCTTTCGCACGTTGTAGATGATGGGCACTGGGTCTCAACAACAGGAGAGCTAATACACTGCACATATTCAATATAGAGAAGAATATCTTTGGAACATAGAGAAAGAAGGGATGTTTAATAGAAGTTGGGTGACAACAGAGCAGAGGTTAAAGAATGCATGTGTCAATAAATGGAATCAATGCCAGTGAGAGAGAGATGACTGAGAGATGATTCTTTGGCTTGAGTGATAGTGCTTGTTGAAGAAAAAGATGCATTTTACCCTAAGGTTATTAAAGAAAATGACTGAAGACTATGTTAAAAGTAAGTTAAAAGAAGAAAGGTCATATTCTCTTATTTTGTTTGATAAACAAGGGAAGTTAAAACTGAGAGGAAGGAATGACAGCAGAAATTGGAAGCAGAGCCAGGTTCGGAACAGCTCTCATGCAGACAGTTAGAGGGCTCAACAAGAGATTAATGAAAGGATTAAGAAGCAATTAGAGTCAGGCAGCGTGAATTGGTTGGTAGTAGGCCAAGTCTGCAGAGTTTTGCTCAAAATCTGTTACTGATGCTGGGTGATAGTTAGGAGGGAAGTGGGCGTGATGGTGGATGGGTGGCTCGCGGAAGGCACAGCATGCACCACTAAGGATGGGACCTGCGGACTCCACTTGATTGCAGAAGGACAGCCAGGGATGGAGATTTTAAAAACAGATGGCAACATGTACTTTCAGTCAGCTATGACACTGGTAAATGTAGTCAGTAGAAAACAGAAAATGTGCTGAGGTATTTCAGTCCCAGCATCACTTGGCACGGTCCTTAATAGTCCAGCTAATTATCATAAGCAAATCTTTTTTATTTCCCAGTTCATTTTAAAATATATAAAGAGATGTAATTTTCTTAAAATACTTTAGGCAGAAGCAGGGCAGTCTACTAGAAATGTGTTTGTAGAGCTCAGCAGCCTGATTCTACAATGCATTTGCTCTAGCCTGAAAGTTAATTTACCTCTTCGCCTCGGGTCCCTCATTCTGAGGGAGATGATGATGTCTAACCTCCAGTGTGCAGGGGATAATTAAATGAGATGATTCATGTGAACAAGCTTCATGCCACAGTACCTGCCCTGGCTATTTAAATAACATTATTTAAATGTCTCCAGATAAGCAATGCAATTCTATATATTGTAGCATTGTTTTATTGAATAAGCCAGTGAAAAGTATTAAAAATAACTAGAAAAGGGAGGAAAGTAAAAGGAGAAAACAAGTGACCCAGTATCTATCATCCAAGAATTAAAAACTTTTAGTATTTTTATACAAGATGCAAAATTTGATAGTTAGATTGTTAGGTCTGAGAAGCCCACCGCATGAAGAAAGACTCCAAGAGACATCCTCTCATGGGGGATTTTATTTTTCATGTATGCATGGGGCCCACTGAATGTGCAGGGACAGAGAGCCCGGAGCTGACTGTGGGCTGGGTTTTAAGCCCGAAGACAAAGGGAGGAGGGGTCTTGTAAGCGCGGTTACAGAAGCGAATGGCATTGGTTAGTTTAGGTTGACCTTTAAAATAATTGGTGGGTTTGAGAATATATGACTTTTTAAAGAAACTAAGAGGGGTAGGCCATAGGGCAACTATTAGTTAACTCTGTGGTTTTTGCTGTTTCCCGAGAATGGCTGGGTCAAAGTGACTTATTTTATAAGAATGTTCCCAGGCTGGAGATTAAATGTTTTTCCCAGGTAGGCCTGAGGTTTTTGTGTTTTCTTTGTTTTAAAAACATGGATAATTTGAGCTCTATGGCACATGGTTTGTTGATGTACTAAGGCGACGCATACAGAACAGGATGGCGGTGTAACCTCATGTATGCTCTTAGAAATTATTTGGGCTTTACAAGATAAACAAACACGATGCCATAATTTCAATCACTACACTTTTATGTAGAAGAAAACAGGGCCAGAGACTCCACCTGGCTCTTCCAGGGGGCACACAGCTAATTATCTCCAGAGCTAGAGTGGAAAAACGTCTTCTAGCTCTAGTACTTTTCCATTCACTGCAATGAAAGAAATAGTAGCACTGCATTGGCGACAGCCAGCACTTAATGGATCCACACCTACAGCATCCCCACATACTCACTACTCTGAGTGTGTAATCATTATTTGTTGAAAGTTGGTGCATATTAAGAAATCATGGCCAGCCAGATAGCTCAACAGACTAAAGCACCTGCTTAGGTAAGTGCAGCCTGCCATGCCAGCCCCGTCCCTGGGGTATACTGAAGTGGCTATTAAGACTGGGCATAGTAACATGCACCTTAATCCCAGCACTTGGAAGGCTGAAAACAGGATGATCATTGCGAGTCCAATCTTCACAGTGAGACCCTGTACTAAATACACACAAAAAAGAAATCAATTAAAAGTGTATAGGTAGGTTCAGCAAAAAGACAAGCCTTCTAGATGGAATAGGAAAAACCTATCTGTATCCACAGTGTAAACTATACAAAGACCAATTCTCTCCAGTACCATATTTTGCAAAAGGCACATTTTTATAAGAGAAAAACACTGATTTTTCAACAATCTTTGACACAAAGGATAGTATAACATCTCTAAGTTACCTGCTTAGTAATCTATATAACCTTCAGTCCCAAGGACCCTTTGTCTATTATTAATAAAATTAAATGATATAAAATTGTCCTTTGAAATTAAAAAAAAAAAAAAAACTTTCCCAAAATGTGCAAGGGGCCGGTGAGATAGCTCAGCATCTGCTTGGGCAAGCAAAGAGATCAGGGTTCGATCTCCAGTACCACATACCAAGGTGGCCCTGCCCCTGAACATGCTCAGCCAGCCACTGAGTCCTGGCGTGGTGGTGCACACTGTTGTAACTCAAAACTCAAATGACAACGGGACAAGTCCAAAAATTTGAAGTGCTTTATTTTAGCTGGTACCCAGCGGCACCCTCCGAGTTCAAGAGATAGAGAGGAGCCCCGAGCACAGAAACAGGGCAGCATTTAAACCCCAAAACCACAAAACTGGGTGTTTGAGCAAGCAAGTCACAGAAGCCTATAGCAATTGTTATTCTATAGGTGATCTCTGTTATGATTGGTTAGGAGTCTTTGGGGGAACGAAATTAAGCCAACCCTGACATTAGGGCGGCCCGAGGGCCACTTTAGGGAACAACATTAACCAATCCTAATAGAGGTGCTGGCTGAGGGCCACTTTAGGGAAACTTGGATGTACACAATTTTGTGGTCGGCCATTTTTCGGAAACCAGGATGCTGTGGTTGGTCACCTTCTGGAACCCAGGATGTACATAATCCTGTGGTTGGCCATTTCTTGGCATTTGGGGGAGTCGGGAGGGGTATTTCTCAGAACAGGGGAAGTTGGGGGTAGGCGCATACAGAACAGGAACATGGCGCAGTTAGGAGGCAATAAGATGGAGTCAATTTTGCCAGGGTATAACACACACCTGCAATCCCAATACTGGGGAGGATGAGACAGGAGGATCACTATGAGTCCAAGCTGCACAGTGAGACACTGTACCGTTTACATTAAAACAAAAAACACAAAAACAGAGTGTGCAAGGCCTTGAGCTCAGCCCTACCTCTCTGCCTAGAGTCCGCAATACAGTAATGCCAAATATGCAAGGCCCAAACTAGCCTTCCAAGGTGAGCCAGGAAACAAGTAACAAAGGCAATTTCAAAGCAATATTCCCCCGAGGCCCATAGTGGAGTTCAATTTACAGATGATAATTCAGCAAAGAAATGACTCCTGGATGTTGTCCCGTAATGATTTAGACATTAGCCTCAGAATCTTGTTTCACAGCTAAAAAGAAAGGAAGTTTGTGGAGAAAAACATACGTCTGTCTCCTTAGTTTAAAAACAATAAAAAGTGAAGGCTTAACCGAAGAGTCTAACATGCATTAGTCAGCCTGCCAGCCTGCGGGCATCCCTCAAGCACAAAGTATATTTAAGAACTACGTGGATTATGAGTATGAAGAAGATGCAGCAGGAACTTCAGTAGAACAGATTTTCATTTGGTTTAATGAACACTTATTATCTCCCTCATCTGTGCCTGCTATTCTAGTCCCCAGGCCCTGTCATTTAGAAATCTTTAGTTTTCTGAGAGAAGCAAATGCATAAACACATGATTTTAAGGTGTTAGGTTGGAAACGAACAAGGGCTTTCTTTGGAGCACAGGCGCAAAGGGGGAGTAGGGGGCACTCGGTCTTTTTTCTGGCTCGGTATTCTTAAAAATGGTTCTGTAGGAAAACCGAGGCTGTAAACACGGGCGGAAAGGCAAAGGCACCCGGGCAGGGAGGTGACAGCAGGATGAGCCAGCGGGCTCAGCTCTGGAAACTACAGGGTCTCGAGTATTGATAAATAGTAACATATGAAGTAGAAAGTAGAAAAGAGAAAGATTAAGAAACACTTATCTCATGTAGAAAAGCTTAAAAACTGGGCTTCCCTCTCTGTGCTGTGAATGCTGCGGTAATGCTCCCTAGGAAAGCTGGAGGTGACATCCCAGGGACCGGACAAGAGACAGGTCAGGGAGAAGAGTCCACGCAGGGCGATGCTGGTGGGGCCTGCAACAGCGCCTGCGAAAACAGCTCGCTGAAGGGAGAACGCCCAAAAATGAAATGTCAGAGAAGAGAGCTGAGCGCCCTAGGAAGCCACGGTCTCCAGCAATCAGCTAGGTCAGAGGACAAGAAAAAGCAGGAAGGGGAGAGAGCAAATGAGGTCAACTTGGGGGCGAGACAATTCCAGGTGCCCCGAGGACATCCAAGCTCGGGGCTCGGCGAGGGGAGCCGGCTGGCCGGGCCAGCTTCCGCCGCTCCGCTCCGCAGTGCCCTTCCCGGTAGGGAGGAGCGCCCGGAGCTCGCGGGCGGGCAGAGCGCGCCGCGTTCGATGCGATCCCACCGGGAAGCCTCCTCCTCCAGGCAGGGAGGGCCCGGGAGGCAGGCGGGGTGCTGCAGCCGCGCAGCGAGGCGCCCACGCGGCCGGCCCCCCCAGCCCGCGCTCTCCTGCGGGGTGAGAGACCGCAGTGGTCTTGGGCGCCGTCCGTCAGTCCGTCTTCCATCTCACATCAGAAGAGCTCCACTCCTGTGCCACTGCGTTACTCGAGACTGCAGCCAGGCCCGGGCGGCGCCTCCCACAGAGCAACCTGTCCTCCGTCCCCTTCCTCCTGCTCTGCCTCCCCATGTCTCTTCCCTTCCGTGCGTTCTGTGGTTCCTGGCCCACCTCAGTCCTTTGGCTCAGTCTTCCCTCACAGGAAAGACCCTAGCAACAGACCTTTCTTAGTAATACATTTTACTTTTTCTCTTGTCTCACTGCCCATTTTGCCTTAAGATATTTTATCTGTGTCAGTGTGATGGATTGGCACGGGATTTGGGCCTTAGTAGTGCCAGTCCGATGGGCAAATCACATACGCTTCCGACAGGCAAGTCAGTCATGTAAGCTGCCTAGTCTGTTTGTCTTTTCTTTTCTTTCTTTCTTTCTTTCTTTCTTTTTTCTTTTTCTTAGTTTAGGGAAGGATCTACAGGGTGTTCAGAGTCTCACTACTAGATTGGACTTGAAGTTATCTGCCTGTTTACAGCCTCCCAAGAACTGGGATTACAGCAGCACACTAAATCCAGTATCAATTGGTGACTCAGTATGACAAAGGAGCAGGGCCGGCACTGCAAGCCTGGGGATTGAAACCCCTGACCCTGAGCCTACTTTCAGGCTAAGCTATTTGGCCAGCCCTTGTCTTTCAAATGAAAGTAAAACTTTCTTTCTAGGATTGTTATGAGAAGAAAATAAGGAAGCATAAAAAAACTTCCTGGCAGGTGTCAAACAATAAACACTCTTTTCTTTCTTGCTCATGTTTCCACCCCCTCATAATTTGTTTCATTATTCTGCTTTCCTATTTTCTACAGCTTTATTTCCTTCATCCAGTTCACAGCTCCTCTTAGAAACTTCCCCTTGATTTCATTTTCCTAATAGAGTTGGCTAAAACCACAGAGAAAAACTAAGATTATAAAACATTTATAGAGGCTGGGGAGATAACTCAGTGTTCTAAGTGCCTGCTTGGCAAGCATAAGGACCGGGGTTTGATCCTCGGCACCACAGGATGCACTGACCCCTTACTGATCTGGTCACCGAAACCATGCATGGTGGTGCATGCCTATAATTCCAACACAGGGGAGGCTAAAACAGGAGGATCACTATGAGTCTGAGCTGTGCAATGAGACACCATACCAAATAAATAAATGATTTTATTTTAAAAATTATTTTGAAATAAAAGTTATAAGATCCCTTTTTTTCATACATCTAGTTTCATTCAAAAGAAAGTCTCCCTGAGCAGGGTATGTCTCTTCTTAATGTATTTCTGCACACTACGTGACAATTAAGTAAGTAGGTACTTGGCTTTTCTAAGCTGTAGCTGTGTGTGTCTCAGTTGATTCAATACAAGAGGAATCCTCTGCATTCTCCAACCTTCTGTGCTGCTCCTGTCATCTTCATGCCATACAACACGGTCCTCTGATCATCAGAGCCTGAGTCTCCCCCGCATGTTCTCAGATGCTTTCTGTAAAAGGTTGCAGCCGTTCCTCTGCATCCCGTGGAAGGCTGTGGCCGCTCCTCTGCATCCATTAACATCACGCCTGCGGCTGTGCAGCTCAGCCCTGAAATTAAATTAGGGAGCCACATAAGAGCCCAGGTCTCATGTTGCTTATTGTTTCTTTAACCATGTTTGAATGGAAAGATATTTTCATGCTGTTTAATTAAAGCACTGAGGAAGCAGCATGCTCTCCAGACAAAACGCTACAAACGCACAGCACGTGGCTGTGTCATCAGTCAGGATGACAAAAAGTGCCGGAAAACTTTTTCTTATTTTAAAAAGTACGGGGTAGGAAGGGAAGAAGCTCATCTCCCCCCCACTCAGCAGGTCACCTGTGTCATTAGGGACCAGGAGCTGAGATGCTCTCACAGTTTCAAAAGATTGAAGCAAGGTTTCAAAAAACATAAAATAATAAAGTTATGCTTAGCAAAGAACAGGAACTTTCCACTTGTCTATTCCCTTCTGTCTTTGTTACTCTTCTCTCTTTGTTGGGACAAATGCCTAACACTCAAAATGAAGGAAGGAAGGGTTTATTTAGCTCACAGTTACTAGATGTTTCGTAGATTCAAGCAGCCTGAATTACCAAGACCTGGAGGCTTATTTGCTCAGGAGAGAGGGTCAGTGCCTCTCTCTTCACCAAACATCTCCTCTCTGCCCTAGGTGCCCACACCTCAGAGTCTACAGGGGCAAGGGCAGCATGTGCTGTCAGTTAAAAGGGTTGCACCTTTCTGGCCCCGCCCCTAGCCCCACCCTGGCCTTCTGGTCCCACCCCCTCAAGCCACTGCACTGGCTGCACCTCCAGCGGCATCTGCCCATGACTTACATGAGACTTTGGGGGGACAACTACACACAAACCATAACACCATTGCCTAGTGCCGATGAATTGCTGGGAGCACCCAGCAGGATTTCTCCAGCCTCTATTTAGTGTTAGATCAAGGGTCCATAGGAACCCACCACTGGCAGGGGTCTTGGGAGCACCATGATTAGAGTATGCTTATGGTATCTCGGCCCAGAACCGTGTTGTATGAGCAGGACAAAGGGAGAGAAAAGGCCACTGAGGTACAACCAGCAGTGCCTTACTGTAGGCCTATGGCACACTGAGAATGCTGTGGAGCAAGGCTGAGGTGAGAGCTGTGAGCACAACATGGAAGGCAGCCCTCACCCTCAGCACTGTCTCTGTGTACCACCCTTAAAGTTTGCTGCCAGGGCCGGCCAACCAGCTCAGCAGACTAAAGCGCCTGCTCAGGCAGATGCGGGGACTGAGGATTGATCCCAGCATGCCTGCTAGCCTCGCCCCTGGGCAAGCTGTGAGGGCAATTGAGACTGGGCGTGGTGGTGCCCAGCGGTGGAGAGGCTGAAAACAGTAGGATCACTACGAGTCTGATCTGGGTAGTGAGACACTTTACTAAATACATTTTTTTAAAAAAATTGCTGCCTTAGGAAATTTTATGGCTTCTCCTAAACTTGGCCCCAACAGTAGACGCAGTATTTAGCTCAATAAGCACATTATTATTTTGTTTCTTCCTTTCTTTAAAAAAATAAAATAAAAATGGTAAAAAAAAAAAAAGATATTTAAAATGATACATAATTTCACTGAACAAAATGATAGGGATTCAACAATGGTTGTTATATTGCACATTGTTGTCTTCAACTTAGTTATTCAGATTAACAGATATAAGCATTCAAAATTGGCCAAAAATTTTAAAAGAAGAAAAGAATTTGTTATGTGTTAGAAAATCAATCTAGTCTATGATACCAACCTATTGTTAAATTCAATCACTAACTACTGATTCCTTTGTGTAAGGCTTCATCTTCCCTCCGCATCAGATTTTTCGCTATATTCAAGTGCACCTAAAAAGAGGGTGCCCTGTATTGTCATGCTCTTTCCTCTTAATTGAACAGACACATCTTTGGAATCAAGCATTCGGTTATCTGTATGCAGAATCTTCATTACACTTGAGAGGCTTGAGGCAGCTTCTCTGTGGTCTCAGTGAGAGAATATGAGACTGACAGATGTTGGCCAGGGCTGGGAAGAACCTTGTGTGCTGCAGTTCAGAAAATCCCAGGGCAATAAAAAAGACCCAGAGCATGAGGTTGAAGGAAGCGGTACAGTAAACCATTCACCTTTGCAGGAGAGCAAAACCATCAGACACACACAATGCTCTAGAAGCTGCATTGGCTGGTGGGCACTACTAATTTGGGGAACACTGAGCTAATATGAGTGGCTTGGCCAGCAGCTCCATGGATGGGATGTTCTCTCTTACATGAGTTTACATAAACCCCCATCACCCAAACTCACACCAATTCTTTAGTTGACTGCATGATTTTTTTTTTCTAATGGAATCTGAACACAGTACAAACAGGGACTTGAAAAGGACAGTGGAGTTTGCTTTTCTCGGGTTCTTGGAACCCGGAAAAAACTCTAGAGAGAAAAGAGAAAAACAAGAAGAGACCAGAGTCACAGGATTCCTCTCCCCAAAGGAATACCCCCATGGACCATAGATCTCTCCCCCCTTCTTCCCCTTTGAGGACTCTGCCACCTCCTGACAGCCCTACCCAGGTGACCAAGCCTTTAATGTAGGAGACTCATAGATTCTGAAGATCCAAATATAACAGTATCCACAGGAGGATTCTAGAAATTGTTAGAATACTTGCTGTGGATATAAATGAACCAGAGGGAAACCATTATAAAAACAAAAGAGTGTGATATTCATAGTCATTTCTAAAGGAAACATAGAGAAAGTGGGAAACACTAGCAGTCTTCACCTAAGTCATCCATGGCAAAGAGGGCACCTGGAAAATTCGAACAAATTGTGTGGCTACATTCAAGTGGAGAAGGAGGCATCAGATTATTGGAATCCTACAACTAACCACATTTTTTCTAGTTTTGTTGATCCTAAAACAAACTCCTCATGCTTTAACTTCTTATATGTTTTGGCCTATAGAGACTAGAAGGGCAAAGATAATAAAAAGACTTGGTTTGCTTGATACTTGCATTTGTATTTGAAAATAAATGCAATGGCATTCTGGTTTGTGTACTTTGCTGTTGTGTGGAATTTTAACAGCACCTGCTAAAAATAATCTGTAGACATTTTCATATCACATTGTGGCACAAGCAAGCACTTTTGTGAACAAAGTAATTCACAGATATTCTTATATCAATTTCTGACATGAAATATTTACAAAATATCATTTTTATTCATCACTACTTCACTAATCTTGTTATTTATAGTGTTAATATGGAACATATGTTACCAGAGCATGAATTATTTATAACTTTATAGCTATATTTTAACATAATTTTTGTATTATAAACACTCACTGGCAAGTTTGTTTTACATTATACTTTAAAAAATTATTCTAAGAAGACATTTTTTGGCTTCATAAGACTGTGAAAAGAAAAATGGCCTTAAGGGGGTTAAGAATCTGAATTACTATTAAGCCAAGCTCACCAACTCTAGTAAAGTCAACAGAACCAATAAACATTATTGAACTTGCAGTCAAAAAACAAATCTTAACTCAAAATCACCAACTGGATGGTTAAGAAAGTTTGCAGACCAAAAATTAGAGAAAAAGGACTGCAAGGACAGCCAACATTTTGGCCCTAGCCCTTCAAGGTCAGTAAGGACTCAGGATACAAGCAGACCTGTGCTGTGATATCCTACAACTCAGTGGTGTCCCAATTTTTCTGTTCAAGGAGATTATGCGACCACAGAGGAAAATATTTGATAATACATAGTGTGCCTACGGAGTTACATGGAGAGAAAACATTCATTCAGGCTTTCACAGAGAACAAATTGGTCAAGCAATGGCCATGACTCATTCACATGGCTGACACTGACTAAAGATCTACAAGCTGCTATACATGGTTTCGGTGTACATCCTGAGGGGATCTGACTGACCATGTCAGATATAAAAGTTACATATTTTGTTATATAGATCTTGCATTATCTTGGTCTTAATCATCTAGCAGACAAGTATAGACACAAGGTATAAAAAGTAAAGCCAAATTAATATGCTGAGCTATAAAAAGCTAAAGTCAACAACTTCTGACACTGCAAATTCTGCTGACAACCCACTACTATTATGGACTATTGGTCTATATTGGGATATTTTGCTGAATTCAAGTACCTGTCTTTGGACTGGCATCAAGTATGAAAAGGTCCTTTAAAGACTTCTCCAAATACAGCTTCTCTAACAGCAATGGAACACCCATCTCTGACAAAACAAAACAAAAAAGGGCAATATAAATGAAGAACCATTTTGTGGTGGAAAAAAATATATATATATATGCAAAATGGCTAGGATAGATATACAGCTACTTTCTCTTAGTCCAATGAGAAGAAAGATTTGTACTAATATTATTTAGACAAAGAGATCATGTCTGCATCTTGTACTGTGAATAACTGCTATGAAGACAATATAAAATGTATTAATTTTTGCAACATTCCTACTAAACTGTTTTGAAACTGTCTCATTGCTATTTCTTTCTCCCTAAAATTAATTTAAAAAATTAAAATAAAAAGTTAAACCATTGAGTATACCCTATTCTTGTTGCTTTACTATTGTAAATATGCCCTGCCATATAGAATGGTAAATGAGAAACATCATAGGTTTTTCTTTTTTTTTTTTTTTTTTTTTTTTTGGTACAGAGTCTCACTATGCAGTTTGAACTCCTAATGATGTTCTGGTTTCAGCCTCCCCAGTACTGGTATTACAGGTGTGCGCCACCATGCCCTGTGGGCTCAGCATGCCCAGGGGTGAGGCTGGAAGAGCCTGCAGTGCCAGGAATAGAACCCCAGACCTTGCACTTGCCTAAGCAGGCACTTAGCCCCCTGAGTTATCTCACCAGTCCAGGTTGTTAGACTAGGCACCCTCTCAAAACCACTTTAACCTAATGTTCCAGGATTTTACAATGCTCTGTCCTAGCTCAAGCCTGGGCATAGTAATTCCACAACTAAATGGAGAAACATATTCACAGGTCCACTGATCATTTTGCCTGCAAGCTAGGAATATTGTATTTTTAATTGAAAAGTCAAAGAGATTATATTGCGATACATCAAAATTATCTGAGTTCAAAGTGAAGGCCCGTAATTTCTTTACTTGTATCACAGCCACACCTATTCAATTATATCCCATCTGTCACTGTTGTAGCACTACACTATTAGAGCTGGATAGCTGACAGATAACATGTGGCCCAAGGACCTAAAATATTTACTCTCTGGTCCTTTACAGAAAAAGATTGCCAAGCCCTGTTTTAGAGGAAGAAAAGTCAGTATCTGAGCCTGTCTTTCCATTCCCTAAATTTAATGTCTAATCCTTATCCTACATGTTTCTTTTCAGATAAACCAGATCCAAAATACTTTCTCTCCTCCCTGCCTCTACTGCTTTATGGAGAGGTTTCACTGTGTTCCACTTCATGAGTTGCGTGTCAGGCAAATCAGGCATATAATTCACACTTTAAATGAGTTAATTATTTAAGTGCTCAATCTTTTAGTCGGTCTATCAGCCAGCATTACAAGGAGGAAATGAATAAACATGAGGGCATTTCATACTCCTCCCGCCCATCATTCATTAAAAACGTTTCAGAGACTCATTAGTCAGAAACTTAAGCAGCGGTTATAGTAGGCTGATAAGATGCCAGGCATTACTTTCCAAACTACATGAGGATGCTCTAAATGGAGGGAATGAAATTCCTATCAGCTCAGTAGAAATTAACTGTGACTCAGCCTTTCACTGCCTTTCGGTAGCTCTTCAGGAAAATCTAATTCCATCTCTGTGATTTATTTAAATTGCTGGAAAAAATGGTTAAGCGAATGAAACACTTGGATGCATAAATGATGTGTCACTTGCAATACCATGGAGTGCTCTCTGTCCTAGCGTCAGGAAATGACAAAGGGTAAGGAGAGTGGGCAATCTTTAAAAGGCCTGTAAATCAGAACACTATGCTCCGCAAGCCCCTCTTGCCCTCTAAAAGCCTGTGTGGTACACTCTGCCCTTTTTATGGTATACAGATGGCAGAAGTATTCTGGCACTTCCATTCATTTCCAAAATAGATGGTCCCTTTTAAAAGCCCACACCAGCAGCGACTTTTGAGCGGCTCACACCGAGAGTCACAGTCATCCATGATTTTCACCTGCCTATGGGGTCTCCACCATGCTTTCACATGGCCTGTACTGTGGCTGTGCCATGGGTGGTGGCCCTAAAAAGCCTCCTGGGACCAGAAGCTTTGGGCGGCATGTTAAGGCATTCATTTTGGCCTCTCATTTTCCTGGCTACGACTGCTTCGTCTGTTCCCTTCGGGTTTAAAAGGAAGGGTGCTGAGTCTCAGCAGAGGGAAACCACATGACGGAGGCAATAAGGCTGGGCGTCTGCTCCTGTTAATCACATGCCATGATCTGGGAATGTAATCATTACCTTTTGAATGCTTGTACTTTTCCCAGGTACTCCTCACGTCACCATCCCTTGGGCTTAGCCAGTGTGCCCAGGGCTGGTGGAGCATCTGTCAGTGAGGGTGGAACAGATCCATCTGCAGACTCCGAATGGTGCCTCCGGTGCCAGGGGCCGAAAGCACACGCCTGGTGAGAATTAGTGTTTATTTTGGCAAGGAGGAGAGAGGACAGCAAATGGGGCCCAACGAGAACAGAGAGCAGAGCGGAGCCTGGTGCTGAAGTCTGCCTTCCTCCTGCAATGGTGGCACTTGGCAAAAGTACTTCCAGCAGGAAATAACGAGCTCCCTCATTAAAAAAGTAATGTTTTTGAAGTAACATTTCAGAGGATAATTAACGAGTTTACAAAAAGTGCCAGGCGAACACTACCCTAAATGTCAGTTTTCTGAGTTATACAAGTTTATATATAACAAGGGATATTTTCTGGCACGTTTGAAGGCTTACCAAATCTGAAGCTATTTTTTCTTTACAATAGTATTTTGCTACTGTCTTTACCACCTGTTATTGAGCATTTTGCTCTGCAATAATACACTAGTACATTTTAACTACAACAACAGCAGGAACAAAAATACATAAAGCCATTTAAAAACTATTAAAGTTTTATTTTGTGAAATTTCATCACTGCATGCCTTACAATAATTTAATTTCGGGTAGAAAACTTTGAGCACATTGGCATTCTATCACTAAAGGAGGACAGAATATTTGATAGCAGGATTTCTCTATAAAATCCAAAATATTTCACATAATAATGAAGTTAAATATTATATTATAAATCACTTTACTGCCAGAGATGGTATATAAAATCTATTTGCAATAGATCGATGTAAGCAGTCTTTCCTCTTTTTTTTTTTTTAAACAAATACACGTCAGCTGGTGTGGTGGTATACACTTATAATTCCAGCACCTGGGAGGGTGAGCAGGACGGTAACCATGAGTTTGAGGCCAGCCTAGGTTATATAAGGGAGTTCCAGGCTACCCTGCACTACATAGTGAGACATTGTCTCAAAAAATAAAACAAAATGCAAGCCAGTTCCCCAGTTGCTGCTTTAAAAATTAGGCAAGTATGGATGAAGGGAGTGCACTGCCCCATTCTGGACCCTGGACTTGAGTCACTGGAAACCAGCTACAGCCCAGTGCAGTGCTTATATGACAACATAGACTCTGGAGCAAAGCTTGGGCTTTCCTTAGAGCAGCCAAGCCAGCATCATGCAACCATCGTCCACCTTCCTGCCAGCAGAAGAAGCTAAACTGCAAAAAGAATGTTGACAAAGAAGATTGGAAGCCCCGAGCAGTGGACAGAAAAGGATCTAAAGATGCCAGTTTGGTTTTTGTCCTGGATCTGGTCATACTTGGTGCCGTTTCCTTTGCTTATCTATCAAGTGGACTGGATCAACACAGCGCAGTGTTCTCCTTAGGCTGGTTCGAGTGGAGTATCTGCCCCTTATTACTTAAAAAGATGTGACAATCTGCCAATAGGCAAGACAGTGTCTCCTAAAGAGTAGAAGGCCTAGCTGTAACAAGACAGTCATTGAGACTATTTAATGACATCTACAGCAACTCTATGTCAGGTAATGACAGAATTTTCCCTTTCCTGGTTGAAATAAAGATGATACTGAATAGAAAGAAATGAACAATTAATGATATCTACCTTCAGAACAGAAACTCCACAAAGTAATGAGAGATGTACACAGAACTTCTAAATGTCTACAAAATTCACAGAATATGGGTTTCAAACGGTAAGTTAGAAAAGAACTTGGGTAACACTTGTGCTGGAGTTTTGGAACTTGGGAGCTTTTCTATCTTTGCAATGTCTACTATCTCAGTACCCTATAGCTATTTCTCCATGGTAATTAGAAGAAAAATTCTTTATGATCTCTCTGTTACCATCTTGTTTTTGTAGACTGAGGATACATATGTAAAAACAGAGTGGAGTCTCAGGCTGGATAACTGTAAACTTAAAGAAAGAAAACTTTTTTTTATTTTTCATAATTTTGTTGAAGAAAAATAGCAATGAGACAGTTTCAAATCAAATTAGTAGGACAGATTCAATAATTAATACATTGCATATTGTTTTCATAGTGGTTTTTTGTTGTAGAAGGTGCATACATGATATTTTATTTACAAACACTATTAGAACAGATGCCTCTAATTAATAAATTAAGAGAATGCAGCTGTATACCTATTTTTTTAAAGCTGAATTATAGTACAGTTTCAATAATTAATACTTTTCACATTGTTATCTTCCTAGTGGTTATCCATAGCACAAGAAGCAGACAGGATATCCTATCCAAACACTACTAGTGCAAATCAAGAAAGAAAACTTTTAAGCAGTGGCTGTAAGGCCAGGCAGCATTAGAATTTGGTGTATATACATGTTGACAGCACACGTACTTCCTCAGCCGCATAAACCATGACTGAGCCTAGTTAGCAAGACAAATTAGTTGAAGAAAGGAAGCTGCCAGATGGTGCACATTGTTAATAATGCCCATCTGTGAATCACAAGGCTGATTTGCCTGTGCATTTGGTGCTTCTTTTCTTGGACAACAAAGTAGCTAGTGCCATCTTTGTAGAGGTCACTCTGTGCCCTCCTGGCCTCACTGGCTGTCCTGAAAAGAAACTTTCATTTCTTCTCAGCCTGGGATCCTGGAAAGAAGTGGCTTTTTGATTGTAAAGGAATGAAATGTGTCACTAATTCTTCAAGCATATTGTGAACTTCTTTCCCTTTCAAAAGCCAAGAAAATAATAACGTCTCTTGAGTGTTCATCTGTAACCTTGATGAATATCTTACTTGCTTTTCTCATTGCTGAGATAAAATACCTGACACCCAAGCTTAAAGGAGAATGGTTCATTCAGCCAAGGTCTGAAGAGGTTTCTGGCCGTAATCAGCTGGCTCCAAGGCAGAGTGGTGTGGCAGAGGGGCAGGCATTCATGAAGCCATGAGATAGCAGAAGCAACAAGGGAGGAAGACAAGACTGTCTGCCCCTTACCTTGTGTGCAGGTTACTCACCCTGGGGTGGTGTAGCACTCACCCTTAATCCCTGCCAGAGCTCTGGCAAACCAATGAGTGATTTACTAATCACACACCCTAGATTCAGCCACCTCTGCCCTATCTAGACACATTTCATAGCAACAAGAATGCATATAGGTCACTCAAAGGAACAATGCTTGAGAGAAAGAGTTCTGACCCAGACAGGAAGCAAAGGGAAAGAGTGGTACAGGGCTGTGCTGCATGGCAGAACCCAACTTTGGTAGCATGCAAATAGAAGCAGTCTACAGCACTTAACTAGGTTGCAGGATTCCTGATCCCACTGACAGACGAGTTTGTGCCTGTGGTAGAGATGGAGCATGGAAGTTACAACCAACAGATTCATATTCTCCAGCTAGGCACAGCTCCTTTAGGTAGGCTACTCTGATATCATTAGACACCTGTCAATATGATCTCATGCTTACCAAGCACACTCTGGACTCCAAAGCTGGACTTTTGACCATGTGGAATTCTCTAATTATTTGAACCTTTATATATGTGATGATAATTTTAAAAATTAATCAATATGGTTATTATGAATTATTATTGTCTTCCATGTATTAAGGTAAACTATGCATTTGCTAATATTTGACTATTTTTGATCTACTAAACAATGCTTACATAGCTTGGCTACATTAAGAAAATAACAATAAAAACTTCAAAAATTGTTATCCACATGTCAATTTCCTTGTAAACTAATAAACACTTTAATGTCTATCTCAGAATCACTCTCTTTTAAATAAAGACAATAAAACTTACATAGAAAATCAGAGATAGAGGATCAGAGTACAAATAATGCAATTCTTTAATTTCAGAAAAGCATACACTAAAGGTCTGGTTTGATTAAGCAACTCGAAGGAAGGTACTGAGTTTGTTAGTGCCAGAAGTAGGACCACATAGGCCAGCCAGACAGCTTAGTGGACTAAAGCACCCACTTAGGCATACATGGGGCCTGGAGTTCAATCCTGGGCACGCTGAGAGAGCAAATGAGACTGGGAGTGGCGGCACACACCTGTCATCCCAGAGCTGAGGAGGCTGAAAACAGGAGGATCACGAAGAGTCTGATCAGTGTAGTGAGACTCTGCAGACCCTGTACTAAATGCACTAAACAAAAAAAAAAAAAAAAAACCACAGAAGTAGGACCACAGCCTGGCTTCCGTAAGAATGCTTTCTTACCATATTATGTTGAATGTACTATGTTCTCAGAGATACAGATAAAGGGGGGAAAATAAGACAACTAAAATAAGGAAAACAAGTCTTAATCCTTCAAATTTTCACTGTTTATGCTCTAATTATTATGAGCACAACACTAATTTTTAAAATATATTATTCTAGCTAATCTATATAAATATATCTATTAAGCTTCTAAAATGTACCAATGTATATAAATACCTATTATCTATAATTCTGCTCATACAGAAAAATCGTTTTTAATATTTGGCACATTTTCTTCCAGAATTTTTGCAATTTACGTGTTTGTTTGCTCCCCAATACTTAGCAAAGAACAGTACTTAGCAAGGAAAAGGTATCTAATGAGAATTAAGAACATAAATTTAAAAGAAAAATTCATATCTACTTGTACTGACCATGTGTTCATGAACAATTAATCAATCTCTCTCATTCATAAGGTCAAAAGCACTCCTCAGCAAAGTTATGACACTGATATTAAGAAATGTTATATAGTGCCTGGAGTATAAAAATGATAATATAAATATTTACAAAATAAATAAGTAGTTGTTCAGTAAGTATTGACAGAATAAATGTGTATTGCATAATTGTAAATGAGAATACTGAATATATACTTCATACTTTACCTAGTCCACAGAATGTTATATTGTTAATATTTTCTTGTTTACTTAATGAAAGAAACCCTGTGCCATTCATTGTTCTTGTTCTACTGAATAATTCCAATCAGGTTCCATGCTGCTGGTGGCTAATATCCCCATCATACCTTGGGTCCATACCACCTTCTCAATGAACCCTGCCACCGGCAGGAGGCTGAGGTGGGAAGATCCCTTGAGTCCAGGAGTTTGGGGGTGAAGTGCACTATGCCATTTGGGTGTCCACACTACGTTAGCTTCAGTATGGTGACCTCTTGGGAGTGGAGAACCACTTGATTGCCTAAAGGGAGGTGAACTGGCCCAGGTCAGAAATGGAACAGGTCTAATTAAAATCCCCTTTCCAATACCTTGTTTCACCTTTTGACTTTTCTCTGTATGACTTAGCACCTGTGATGGTTTAGATCTAAAATGTTACCCCAGAGTGTCATATGAAGGGCTCTGGGGAAATGCTCAGATCCTGAGGCTCCAATGCTAGGAGTGAACACCCTCTGCTGAGTCCTTATTTGATGACATTTCTGGGAAGTGTTGGAAACACGCAGTAGGCCTTGTTGAAGGGAGTAGATCATAGGGATGTGACGACCTTGGGAAGTACACCAGGTCCCTTGTCCCTTCTCTCCAGTTGTTTGATCTCTCGGCTTCCAGCTGCCAGGAGTTGAGCCCTGTCCTCTGGCCGCCCTCCCATCATGATGTGTCCCCTTGCTGCTGGCAGGAAGGCAGCAGAGCCCAATAAGCAGGGTGTGAATCCCCTAACCTCTTGAGCCAAAGGAAATCTTTCCTATTCGTGTCTGGTGTTTAGTCACAGCAACAGTGGCCTAAACTTACTTATGATATCTGTATTTATTTCTCTCCAAGTTACATTCTCTTACAGCATGTGCATGTCATACACGAGTTTATTTCATTCACATTTTTAAGTGAAAGTGTTAGATAAAGTTGCATCAACATATTTTAAGTTCCTAGTGCCTATTGCATTTTCCAATTCTCTCCTATGGAAGACAAATGCAACAATTATAAGATAGGAAGATGGGAAGTACAGCAACCAGTCTTCCTCCATGCATCTGCTGCCCTGCCCAACACTGAGCCAACCCTGTCCTCAGGGAATCAGGCCTTGGTGCTAAGACTGAGCCAAGCTGGGGACAAGACTTGATTGGGCAAGACTTTTAAGTAAATAAGGTACTATATGTTAAACGATTACTTATAATCATCTGCAATTTGACCATTTCTGTAATTTGAACATTCCTAGTCATCACAAGAGGAGCACCTCCTGAAGCAATGAGCTCCTTAGTTCTTTCGATTTAGCCTGTTTTTCTATGTATAGGTTCCAAGCCTATACATAGTTTGAAAATATAATTAAAAATATAGAGTTGTGTACAACATTTATTTAATACTTGAATATGCTTCTAAACATAGATTTGAAATACTCAATGTTAAATTCTTATCTTAAGATAGCTTCATTTGCTTGCATTACTTTGACAGTTTTCTATTCAGAATAGAATATTCTAGCAAATGTCTAGGCAGCAAATGGCTATCACCTTACTCATTCTAGATAGCATTATTCTGTTAATGCCCATTAGTTTTATTGGCTACCACAACACCCTGTTGGTTCATTAAATTTCCTGCTGAACACATCATCCATTGGGCTTTTTGTGCTGATATCCTACCTTCTCCTCTCTATACTTTGTCCTCCTTTACTGGAGTCAAGCTCAAGGTCTTTTATCATGTTAGTGTCCATAGAAAAGTCTATTATACTCCAAACAACCATTTGCACATCCCTGGATACTTTTGCAAACTCCACTGTAATTTCATCTTTATGGGAAGCATTGTTCAAAAAGAAAATGAGATATAGTATATTTTTATGTGGGGTACATGCCATGCACAATCAGCAAGGGATTTTTCACATTTTCTGTAGCAAAATTCTATGCCAATTTTAAGAGCTGCTGACTGTGAGAAACTGACACAGGAAATAAGTCAGCAAAAGTATTTAAAACACAAAGAACCATGGGAATATTGAGCACAAAAACAGCAATATAAGTTGTTTTATAAATTTGGGGAAATTAGACTTGTCTTTAAGCACTCATCAGTTAGATTTTAATATTGAACCTGTGTTACAGAGAAGTTCTGTGTCTAACTCTCAGGTAAGCAGTTTAAGTAATCAAAATATACATCGCTATATTACTTTGGTGAGTGTCTGCTAGGAGAATTACTTTAATTAACTCTATTTTAGACTGATAGGCTTTTTGATACAACAGAGGAGTGGATGTGATAAAATGCATGTCATGGATTTCTTATTTTATATGTATTTCTTATATCCTCCACTGCAGGATATATAGACCAGGAAGACTAGCAAACAGGGAAAGTCATTGGTCACTTATTTTTGAAGAAGAATTTATGATTGCTTTTCACAGTTTGAATGCACAATCTATGTGCATCTTTCTTTGTGTCAGTGTCATTTCTAATATTTTGCTACCACCCAAACTTTCCACTCTGTGTTCCACCAGAAACCAGCTAGTTGACCAGCTAGTGCAGTAGGCACTGCTGTTTTAGAGAACCAAAGCATTTATCTCAAGAGACTATGAGATGGGGCCAGGGAGATAGCTCAGTAGAATACAGGCTTCCCTGGCAAGCGCAAGGGCCTGAGTTCAATTCCCAGTTCCACGGAAAAAAAATAAATAAACAAACTATGAGTTAATTCCTTATATTCAAGGCATTTAACTATTCTTTCATTGTGCCTTAAAAAAAACACAGTAAGTAAGCCGGGCGTGGTGGCATATCCCTGTAATCCAGAACTCGGGAGGCTAAGGTAGGAGGATTGTTGTGAGTTCGAGAGCAGCCTGAGCTACAAAGTGAGCTTAAGGCCAGCCTGAACTACATAGTGAGACCCTGTCTCAAAAAAACAAACAAAAATATCCCACAAAACACTGCAAATAGCTTGTGGCTGTCATGTTTCCCTGGGCGCCACATTCAGATGCTGTCAGGAATAGCACTAGGATTTTAGTCTGTTCAAAATAGCATAGTCATTAAAAATAAAAGTTTTGGTCTCTTGCTGCAGTAATGTGAGTGGGAGCACCAGGGACGTGAGCTCGGAGCAAGACACTTTGGATCGTTTTAAGAAAATGACAGACAAACCAGACATGGGGAAATCGCCAGTTTGGATAAGGTCAAGCAGAAGAAGACAGAGACACAGGAAAAGAACATCCGGCTGACGAAGAGACCGTTGACCAGTAAAAAAAGATTTCCTAAGAGCCCAAAGGATTCCCTGCAGACTCTCTGTCGTAATGTGGACATGAGCCACAAGCTGCTCTATGAACCCGGACACTCCAAGCAGAGGACGCCGGCCGTGGGTCTCTGAGGGGAACCCCCAAATCGGACTGCCAAATTCTCCGGTCTGCCCTGGATATTATAGAAAATTATTTGTATGTTGAATTAAAATAAAACACATCTTGTGGAAAAATAATAATTATATATATATATATTTTTTTTTTCTTTTTTCCATAATTTTATTGAAGAACAAATATCAATGAGACAGTTTCAAAGCAAATTAGTAGTACAGATTCAATAATTAATACATTGCATAGGGTTTTCTTAGTGGTTATTGGTTGTACAAGGTGCAGACATGATATCCTATTTACAAACACTATTAGAGCAGATCCCTCCATTGAATTAAGAGAATGTAGCTGTATACCTATTTTTTTCAAAGCTAATTTATTGTACAGTTTCAATAATTAATACTTTTTACATTGTTATCTTCCTAGTGGTTATCCACAGCAAAAGAAGCAGACAAGATGTCTTATCCAAACACTGTTAGTGCAAATATTTTTTTTAAATTTATTTTTTATTTTATTGAAGTACAAATATCAATCAGATAGTTTCAAGAAACCTTAACAAGACAAATTTGATAAATTAATACATTGCAAACTGTTTTCATAATGTTTTGATTTTGTACAAGGTGCATACATGATATTATATTTACAGATATTATTTTAGCAGATGTCTCTTATCAGTAGATTAAGAGTGCAGCTGCTTATTTATCTTATTTTTTATACCTGAATTATACCAAAAATTCAATAATTATTTTCCTAGTGGATGACCACAGTACTAGAAGCTGACATAATATCCTGTCCAACCACCATTAGTGCAGATCTTGCCTCTCATAGGATTATGTAGAAGCACAGCATTATCTATCCCAACTGTACTGTCTATACACACACATCATGATTAAAGTAAAATATATATTTTTTCAAATCCTAGTTCTTTCACTTTGTAGATGCTTAAACTTACCTCTTTACTCTCCAGTTTCTCTTCCATAGAAGGAAGATACAATTATTACCTCAGGGGTTTCATATGAGGGTAAAACTACACATTTTGTATGAAACAGGCATTTGGGAAAAACAGCAATGATTGTATTAATGATCAACTACTGGAAAACAAGGTACTTCAAAACTACAAATTTCATAAAATCATCTCCACAATACCTAGCAGGCAAGCTAACCTTACTCACTATGGGAGAGGAGTAAATATTCTGTAAGTACTAGAAGTAAAAACATCCTAGCCATCTTGGAAACCAGCTGTCCTGATGACAGTAATGGGGGCAACAACAGTGGCACAGACCCCAAGAGACTGAGAACTTATGTAGAACCTAAAGGAGGCACATGGTACTCTTTTTGCCCTAGGAGATAGAAGAAAGAAAGGATATAGTCAGCGTAAAAGATTTATAATTCTAAAAAGCACAAAGAAAGTTTATGAGTGAATAGTTTGTTCTCTGGAAAGGGAATATGAGTTACTAATTGCCATGTTCTTAAAACACAGTGTATTCTAAACTTGCTAAGTACTAAGAACTGTTCTGTTTGCTACACCAGTAAGCAACACAGACAGAAATCCTCACCTTACCTCACCTTTATTATGGGGCAGGGGCAAGGCATAAAAATAGCAAATTATACAGTACGCTACTGGTGAGTGACAGAAAGTGCATGTGGTGAAAGAGATCTAGAATTTTGGCACAGGGAAGGGACTGACTAAAGACCTAAATATTTATTGACTGACTGAATGAATGAGGCTTGCTCTATGGTAACTTCAAAAGTTACATGTACACTGAGGAAAAATAACCTAAAATACTAACTGAAAGTAGTAACTTACAGAACTTACAACATACAAATTCCAGGAAGTACTGAGCCTCAGAACACCTGTGAGAGGAGCTGTTAGAATGGATACCCTCAGGAACAGCACACAGGGATCACATGCTGGATGCTACATGTGTGATAACCAGCTGTTCAGGGCAGCAGAACTGCTATGGTTAAAGCCTAGCCAAGTCAAACAGTGATGGAGTAGGGAAGTCGACCTATCAGAACGCACCCCCTTTGCAGACCATCAGCTTAGGAGCCCTTAATCAATCCCAATCTCCATTTTATGGAAGAGGAAACCGGCATTCAGGAGTCAGCCGACTTCCTAAGCATCAATTCATTTCAAAGACAATGTCCTTTCCATACATTGTATCTCTTCTGAGATCTTCTTGAATCTCTCATGGAGGATAATAGCCCTGGTTCTTGGGCTCACTTGGGCTGTGTACTTTCAACTTTCTTTGTCATCTTATTAAAAAAATTAAGTGTCATAAAACTGCAGATGATGCTTCAACTAGACCCTCCTTTTACCGAGGCCCGTTAGATCAAGCCCCCTGCTGAAGATCTCCTCCATTGCCGCCCCAGCTATAACACCGTTTCCCTCAAAGAACACAGGTCTGTTCCTGGTTCCCCAGCACCAGTCGGATGGAGGTCTGCTATGGAAGGTGTTAGGGAAAGGTGGCTTCTAGGCAGGGAAAGATAGGCTTTATCAAAAATCAATATGGAATCTTACCAAAAGCAGCTTTTGCCTTTACTGTTAGATTCTACAGTTAGAGAAATTATGAAGACAAAGGTACAAAAGGAGAGCGGTGACCAGAAAGAGGTGCCAGGTAACACAGCTGACATAAGAATTTATCAGCAAGAGATGTAAAAGGCTCAAGTCAATACCTTCTGACATTGCCAGTCCTACGCATAACCTACTGAACTATATTGGATTATTTCGCTGAATTCATACAATTACAATATTTAAATGACAACTGAATACCCTTCTCTAACAAAACCCTTCTCTGACAAAAAGAGGATACAAATGAAGGACCATTTTGTATCTGTATATTCAAGTTAGGATAGATATACAGCTACATTCCCTTAATTCAATGAATAGAAAGATTTGTTCTAATGGAGTTTGTGGACAGGATATCATGTCAGCATCTTATACTACGAATAACCACTAAGAAGATAACAATATTCAGTTATTAATTATTGAAAGTGTCCTACTAATCGGGTTTGAAACTATCTCATTGCTATTTGTTTCTCAATAAAATTATTTTTTTAAAAAAAAGAAATTATCAGCAAGAGTTAACAAAGTACAAGGCCAGCCCCTCATTGACTTCTGATAAACTGCAAAGGAGACAAGGCACAGGACTCTTGTTTAATATCAAACACACACACACACACACACACACACACACCACATGCACAAATGTATACATTTATGTATAGTCTCACTTTATTTTACTTGTTTATTTATTTTGCAGAACTGGGCATTGAACTCAGGCCCTCGTGCCTACCAGGGAAGCGCTTATTCCACGGAGCCATGTCCCCAGCCCTACAGTCTCACTTTAGCATCACTATATTGTTACAGGCAGATGAGTTAGATAGAAATACTACAGGCAGTCAGACAGGCCAGGCCTTCGAAGGACACAACATGGAAGACAAGATACCTTAAGAGAGAGATGGATGTTCCTGCTATGGGCTAGACCTAAAGACCAAAGATCAAACAAATGCTTACCTTCTGAAAGATAAGTATCTGGGCTTGATCATCACCCTGTGAAGCCTGAGAGAGACACTGGTCCAATCCCTACCAGATAAACACCTGTTCTATGTTTATGCCTGCTTTCTAGGTAACTTGCTTCTCCATTTGGTCCTGGATTTAATCAGTTTTACCTGAGCAATTGTACCTGAGCAATTATAAGTACAATTGGCTGACTATAGTTTCGTCCCACCTTATATGTGAGTTCACACGTGTTTTCCATCTTAGACCTGCCTCACCACATGGTTTTTCTCTATAAAAAATTCCTAGAAAAGGTAGATTCTTGGGCAATTTACTTGGTTCCCCTTCTGCCGCTGTCTTGGACAGAGGTTTTCTTTCTCCCAATAAATATATTTTTCTCTTAATCTTTATTGTTCCTAAAAGTCATTCTTTGGTTTTAGAGAATTCACCCCAGATATCTTTCTCGTTGGGAGTTTCATTCCCCTCTGTAAATACTAGTATACCAGATACACATGCATCCCCCTTGCTTAATCATTAGCTCCAGAATATCTTTCTATAAGGCTTTACACATACTTATCTTTCACAAAGGGGCAAGAAAGAATCAAATTTCCAAAAAGAATGTAGCCAGAGGTGCCCAGGTTAGGGTCAAAGACAGTCAGAAAGCCAACTGGATTGTAATAAACTCCACATGTCCATGTGGGACATGAGAAAAGTCACCAGTCCTAAATAAAAAGAGCCAGGGCTAAGGGATCTGGAGTATATGCCGTTACAATGCCCCCAACCTCTCCAGAGCAGCTGTCTATCTTTTGCAAATAAAAGCCCTTTTCCAAATAAATCATCACCCTTTGTTTTAAAGTTCAGCTCTTTAATTCCCTTCTGATGCTGAGGGTTTATGATGCAGTACCGTGTGTTCCAGAGGAGTAGGAGTGCATACTTCCCACCCTGGCACCACAGCATCATTTTACATTTTACATGTGGGACCCCCAGACTTAAAAATCTGTATGTGCTTTGTGGCAGATAGTGCGTGTGCTGATCTCTTAACATCTCCAAGCAAGACTTCTCAGGCTTCGTGAGGCACAGTGCTAAATATGATTCAGAAATGTCATTCTCTGGTTAAGTGTCTGTAAATATAATGGCAATAACAACTGACAGCTCATAGATAGTGCTCTGCAGACACCAACTGTACTTCAAGGTTCTTCCTGTGAATGAACTGTTGGGAAGAAGAGGACCACATACCTCAAAATAGCCTGAACTCCACAGGGCAGCGCTGTCTACAAATTTAGATCAAATTGTTCTCACTTAGTCAGCTCTGTTGACAAGCAGAGTAAAATTCTTAATTCCCCATTGGAAAAATTTATATGTGATAATATGACTAGTACTTAGTAGACTACATAATGTTATTCTTCTTTTTGATATGCAAATATCTTGACTGCTAATATAAAATGAGACAGACAGGAACAGAATCAGAGAAAAAAGATAAACTGAAAATATATTTCTGAAGATATGATCCTTATGGCAATTGTCAGAGGTACAGACCAGTCTGCAACACTGGTAGACAAGAAAGAGGAAAACTGGCAATGGTTAAAGAAATCATGCTCTTCAGAAATATATGAGTATGTTAGAATATCTATTATAACACAGAGACAGCTCTCCTTCCATGGAATTGCTTGGAGACTTCCTACAATGGTCCAAGGAATAAGTGTTTTCCTCATTTTTGAATATAAGCGTCTACGCCTTTGGTTTCTGGTAAGTGTACATAACACACAAAATGTATGGCTTAAAAGAAGCCAACATTTGCTTGTCAAATAGTATGACTTCAATCCCATCTTCCTCTTTGTCAAAAGAAGTTTGTATTCCTATACATAAATCATAACCCCACTATGCACAGCCTCATACTTGACACCAATCTTTTCTCTTAAGAGTCATTACTCAAATTCTCGTCTTTGAAAGAGAATGGTGATATTTCTGCTTAAAAAAAAAAACTCATTTTAATTTTAATTGCTACCTACCATGCATTTTAAATCAAGCAACTGGAGCTGTGGGATGCTTGTCTCTGCTCCTATCAGGCTCATGCAAGGCAGGCTGGGGAAAGGAACCAGGACAAAGGGAGACATTTGTCAGGCCAGGCCCTTGACAGCTTGAGGGAACACAGGGTGGGTGAGAGGATCTGTTGATCAATACAACATTTTGAGAAATGTCACATTATTATTGCCATCTTCTCTTCACCAATGTTCAGCTGTTATCATATTCAAAAATTCTCTTCTCAACTTTGAAGGGGAAAAAAAGAACAGAGACAATGTTTATTCCCCATACTCTTAAGCTGTCCTTTGCCAAGCTGATATCTGCATATGTAAATGCTTTTCACATGGAAATGCAAAAGACCAGCTTTTTGGTTTGCTAAAGATAGGAATTAAGTCAGAAGGTTCTTAGGGCAGGTTGGCAGAGAAGTGAGAGAGGTATATTTACACTTATATAAATGTTTAAACTAATTTATCTAGAATTCCTGACCAATACCTAATACTTTGTGATTGATACTCTAGCAATACAGATTTATCTAGCTCAGCAACAAAGGACAGAAGAAAATAAGGAGTTTGAGAGAAAAATATGTTCTTTCTTAGATAACCTTTTGTCTCAAGGTAGTTCACTAGTGTGTCAGCCTGCCAGAGTAATGCATAGCTTCCTGAGAACGTGTAGGGTTTTGCTTAGCAATACCATGCTGACAGTGAGACACTTGGGAGTCATTAGGCCTTTGAGATATTTTAATCTGGCAGTAGTAGAAATTTATGACATTAGATGCCATGAGTTGAGAGCACATCATAGGAAAGAAGAAATATTCTTAAAGTACAGGGAGAAATACATGATAGTTCTGTGCACATTTTTGAAATAAGGAATATTTGAGCATTAAAATTAGAAAAGTGCTAAGAATTGATATGTCATTTTCTACACAGACCTTCCAAATAAGTCTGAAATTTTTACCATATTCTTTTACCCTCTAGGCTACATTTCAAACAAAACAAAAAGCTCCTAAGCACACTAATTTAGCAGTAAAAAATATACATAATAAGAGAGAGCTAGGATCAGCACATTTCGACACTACCTCATGACTTTCTAAAGTCCCAAACCTTTATTAAGGATTATTGGCAACCAAACAAGTAAAATCCATTAACACTAACCTTAAAAGACAAGTCTAAATCCGTCCTTTGGATTGAGGGCTAGTGTTGTATTGACAAATATGCTGAAGGCTATTTTTGTTGGCAGTATATCAGAAAAGCAGGCATAAGCTAGGTCAAAAGACTGAGCCAAATACCTTCCTCATCTCATCGTCCTTGGATAAGTTTGCTGGACACTGCTATTATCCATTCAACCACTTACCCATTCCATTCAACAATTTATTCATTCAACAAGTGTCTTGGTTACATTTCTGTCATTGCTGGGACAAAATACTTGATACCTCAAAGGAAATGTTTACTTAGCTCATGAGTCCATGTTCCACTGGCTCCAATGCACAGGGGCACATGGCAGAGGGCGGCTGTTCAGGGAGGTAGCAAACAGTAAAACAGCAAGAGCCAAAACTGAGGAGTAGTGACAAAAGCAAATCTCTTTCCCTCCCGCACTCTGCACTCAGGCTATCAGCCCCAGGGCAGTGTAGCACTCATACCTACAATCCCCACATTGGGTCATGAATTAATCACCAACTCTGGAAGCTACCCCATGAGTGCATGAGGCTTTGGGGGGACACAAGACACAAACCATAACAAGCACTTTTTAAAAATATGCCATGTTTAGACATTATTTTATAGTGCAGACATAGGAAGATAATAGGAAGTCCCTATCTTTAAGGAATCACTATTATATAGATCTCTCGAGCTGCTGAGATTCTGTAAGTTACAGAGATTAAGCCTATGAAAAAGGTTAAAGCTGTTGAGTTTATGAATGGAGCTCTACATATGGACATGAAGAGATATTTGACTGTGTTCAATGAGTAATGATTTATAAACTTGTAAGATGTCCAGTTACCTAAAGAACACCAATTGTAGCAAGCAACTTGGTATAAAGAAAAGGGCTTGGTAATAGAAACATATACTCAGGTAAACATATCATTAACATATATGTTATACATTGCTATATAACAATGCACATAACATTTTATATTTCAGCTGGTATAGTACTTGGTTTTATAATAAGGAGTACTCTACGAAAACCTATAGCTGTCCTCTAATGGTAGCCTTAGATGACTCTTCTCATTCGATACCCGGACAGAACAAACACAGCACTAAATTTAGACTTGGTCTTTATGCACTTGTCTTAACTCTATCATTAACTCACTGTGAACATTATGAGACTCTTAACTAATTTGGAGACCTCAAATTTCTCAACTTTCTCAGGGAAGATGGTAAATACATCATTGGATTTAGCTTCTGACTCTTGACCCTTGTGTTTCTGAAGCAAATGGATATAATCAAGAAGTAATAAAACCTAGACAGACTGCTGCCATTTTGGCTTTAAGTTGTAAGGCTTCCGCTCTTCCAATTCTTGTAGCAGCTGTGCATATAGAGCCATTGTCTCTGAGGTTTCAAAATTAAGAAAGCTGATCTTTTCTTTCCATTACTGTTCTACTTACTGACTTCTCTGGAGCACTTGATTCTAGTGATCAACTCTCCTTTTAGTTATTTCCTTGGTAAGTATGTCATTATCTTGGTTCTTTTCCATCTCCACCTATTATACAAATTCATCGTCCACCTTGCTTAATATCTAATTTCATGTAGCTAAGCCAGGATTTAGTATCATAAATTTGGCTCAAATTTCAATAATCATGCATTTTTACTTTCCTCTCCATGAAGTCGAAGATCTCACAATCTTATTAGTACTTGTGATTTAAAATTATAATTACGCACATAATTATAATTCTTATTACTTATTATAATTCCTACTCTTATTATTACTTGTGCTTTAAAATTGTAATTACACATGATTCTCACTCATTTGCCTGAAGTTCCAGTACAGCATCTCCACCTGGAAAGAGTTCCATTTGGATGAGAAGGGTTTCCAACCAGATGGAACTCTGTCAAGGTCATCATGGCGATAATGCAACACAGCCTTGGGCCCCAAAATGACCACGTGTCCCTCCAAGACTAACTTCCATGTTCTTCTAGTCCCAAAATAAACTGCCCACTTCCTTTTTGCTGGGGTCAACATTTCTCCAAGCCTCTCCCGACAGCACTCTTGCCTATCTCATGTAAACTCCACCCCTAGTCCAACCCAATAAAGACCAGTTCCTGCTTTTTTCTCCAAGGGTCCCCGTAAACCTGAGCAGCACTCCTGCACTTTAGGCTTTGTTTTTCACCTCTGTCAGTGTCTCTCAATAGCAACAAAACCATGCAAGGAGGTTCTTCCACCACTTCTAGCTCAACATGTCTAAAATCTATTATGTTTTCCCCTAATATAGCTCTATTTTCCTCCTTGACAATAGTACATTTTCACCAAACTACCTAAAAGCCTTGAGCTGAGTATACTTCGACATGAGGTCTTTTCAAATGTTAGAAAAATAACAGCACACATATACTACACTGCATATACTACACACTTCTGCCATTCTCAAGAGAACCTCAGTCAGCCTGCAAATTAGTACCATTGATTTAGCTACATAAAAATATGGACATCAGTGCACTATTTACAAATATGCTAAAGAGAAGTGTGTTGAAACTAGGTCAGAAGGTTGAACCACATATCTTTCCTCACTATAAATACATTAGGATTTAGGAAACAAAATATATACACATTGAGTAAAAGTACAAATAACTTCTTAGTTAATTTAGGTTTTGTGGTCAAAAGCTGAGGTAAGTACAATGAAAGATAGCAAAACACACAAAAAATGGATTTTTGGAATTGTCTGGATCTGGTGTTGTTCATTAAAGAATGCTAACAATAACATGAATATTAGAATAAAGCATATTAAAATTATTGAAAACAAATAATGACTCAAGTATTAGGTGGATATTTTATGTATATAACAAAAATAGTATAATGTATACTCACTAGTAGATAAATATTTTATTTTCCTTATTTTCATATGTAACAAAATTACAAAATACTAACATTTCTTTTATATTAACCAGGATGGAAATTAAATCACTTTTTAAAATTTCTTCAATTTTTCATTTTTCTATTTTTAAAAAAAGTACATGGTATTAAAACAGAAAAAATTACAAATGATGCATAACATGAATAACATGAATTTCACAGTATTTGTTGTATTACACAGTGTTGTGTTCAAATTAGTTGTTCATGTTACCAGATAATGCAAGCAGAATTGGAAGAAGACAAAGAAAAAGATAAGAAATTAAGAAGAGAGAAAAAGGAAAAAAGAATTTTTGTGTGTTTTTTTTTTTTTTTTTTTTTGTTTCTTTTGAGACAGGGTCTCACTATGTAGTTCAGGCTGGCCTTAAGCTCACTTTGTAGCTCAGGCTGGTCTCGAACTCACAACAATCCTCCTGCCTCAGCCTCCCGAGTGCTGGGATTATAAGCATACGCCACCACGCCCAGCTGTTTTTTTTTTTTTTTTTTGGCAGAACTAGGGATTGAACTCAGGCCCTTGTGCTTGACAAGGAAGTGCTGAGCCATTTCCCCAGCCCCAGAAAAAGAATTTTAAAAAGCCAAAGCTTATTAAGAGTTAAATGCTCCTTTTCATAGACCAGTAGAAATCCACAGTGCAATTATCCAAACCATCCAGCTTACACATATAGATATAACCCCTTTCTCTATTCCCTCTCCTGTCCTTCTCAACTCAGTAATTCTTTCCTTTTAAACAGGTTCCTTCCCCTTTCCCAGTGTCTGTTGTGCCCTTCAGATTTTATTTTCTCTTTCAGATTCTTACACTAAAGAGACAATACGATGTTTGCACATGTGGGTCTGATTTATTTCACTTAAGGGTATGGTCTCTAGTTGCAACCTTTAAATCATTTTTTGTTCCTTTTTCTTCTTTTCCCTTACATTTAATGAATATTCAAATACTATTAATTCTGCCTATCTATCCCTCTCTGTGGCCCAAGTATTACAGACATTAATGTGCAGTCAGAGAAGGATCTGGGCCTGTGGAAGTCAGTAGAAGAGTGAAGGCATCAGGATTGTGGATAGAAGCAAATCTGAAGAGAGCCAGGCCTGAATATGGAAACACAATGGCCTGTTCTGGAAGCCTCCCTAGAGATAAACAGCCACTTATGATTATACTGTCCTTAGCACTACCTGGTCCAGTGAGTCCAGACAGGCTTTAGAGGAATAGGTGGGCAAAGGCTGGGCCCATCCCTTCCCCAAAAAAAAGCCTGTGTTCCTTCCATATGTCCTTGCTGTGGGACTTGCTTCCCTATTGGATCAACATTAGCTACAAAACTGTAGCTGGCAAGGCTATAGGTAGTTGTAGTTTGGCCCATATTGTACTCACATTGCTATTTTGCTGTACAAGTAGACACAACATTAATCCACTTTCAGGACCCTCCTGTCTCAGGAGCTTTTGCTAAATAAACCTTTCCTACTCTTCTCTGAAACTCATTCTTCAATACTTGGGAGACATAAATTCAGCACATTGGATAGGTAATAGATTGAGAGTTATTTTTCTTGTCACACCATTGCTATAATGTTGTAGGCTGCTGAATTAGATAGAAATATTACTAAACTATATTGGATTACTCTGCTGAATCCATGTACCTGCAATATATGAATGGCAATGGAATACACATCTCTGATAAAAGTAAACATAAAAGGGGATATAAATGGACCATTTTGTAGTGGAAAAAAAAATATATATATATCTGTATATATAAAATAGCATAAATATACAGCTATTTTCTCTTAGTTCCATGAGAAAGTTTTGAACTAATAATATTTAGACAAGATATCATTTTTTAAAAATTTTATACTTACTACTATTTTTAAAGAGTACAAAATAGTGGTAGAAGAAAACAGCATTAAACATGATACAAGATTTCACTAAACAAAGTAATAGGAATCCAACAATGGTTGCTGTATTGCAAACTGGTTTTTCAGAGAGCCAGATATAAACACATAAGTTTTATTTTAAAAAGAAACAAGAACTAAAAAGTTACAAGAGACTCAAGACAGGAAAAAAATCAGAGTAAAAATAAAAACTGTAAGCATTAACTGTCATTTTTTTAATATTCATATAATTAGAATTCTCAAAGTAGAAAGGAGTAGGCAATAAATATTTAAAGATTTAAAATTTGTGCATTTAGTTCAATTATAATACCACATTTCCAAGAAAAATGAACCTTCTGCACAAGAAATTTAAATAAAATCAGCCGGGCGTGGTGGCGTAGGCCTGTAATCCCAGCACTCGGGAGGCTGAGGCAGGAGGATTGTTGTGAGTTCGAGACTAACCTGAGCTACAAAGTGAGCTTAAGGCCAGCCTGAACTGCATAGTGAGACCCTGTCTCAAAAAGACAAAAAAAAAAATAAAATAAATAAAATAAATAAATAAATAAAATCATACCAAGATACACAAAAATGAAATTGTCCAAAACTTATTGTAAAGAAAAATATGATTAAAGCATATACAGAAAAAACATTAGCTATGGAAGAACAAAATTAAATAGCATCTTATTCCACATCAGAAAGAAAAAAAAAAAATAAAGGACCAAATGTATAAGCAGCTAAAGGACTGAAAGAAAAAAAAAATCTATCCTCTTTGAATTTTATACTTAGCAAACATACCTTTGAAAACTAAAAGTAAAGTATTTTCTAGTTATACAAACTTGAAATATTTTAATACCTCCAGATGTAGCATATAGGAAAAAACAAAGAGTATAATTCAAAAGGCAAGAGAAGTTGCAGTATGTTCCAGGATGAACAATAAAGAGCTCTCAAAGTGATAGTTATGCAGGACTATGTAAAATATATTAGATGAGCCCTTATTTAAAAGGTCATTGAAGATTTCTAGGAAACAGTACCAATCTTACGGCGGGTTATACACAACATATTTTTTTCATATACATATGTGTGTATGTGTGTATAAAAGACAGGGAAGAAGTAAGCGAAAGTCAACAGAAAATGGAAATATACTTTTTAAAGTTTCTAATACTAGAAGAAGATATCATACATTATCTTTTAGGTAAATTATAATTCAAAGATATAGTTACATCTTAAAACAAAAATTAAGATTAAGCAATATTCAGAAACTTAAATACTAATTAATTAAAAATTAAATGTTTCAGAACAATTGAACTAAGAAAAAGTTTTCATGATAGTAAAGAAGTATTAAGAATAAAACATAAGATAAATACTGTAATGACAAATAAATGACCATCACTTCTAACAGTTTGGGGATAGGATATCACACAAAGTTCTAGTGTGTTGTGGACATGGATAATGACCATGACACTAGTGGCCAGGTGTCACTAGACAAAATATCATGTCTGCATCTTGTACTAGGAACAAGTACTACAAAGACAACAATATGCAATGTATTAATTATTGTAACTGTACTATTAACCTGCTTTGAAACTACCTCATTGCTACTTCTTTCTCAATAAAATTATTAAAATAAAAGAATTATTATAGGCAGTCAGATGGGGTGGGACCTCAAAGGAGCCAGTACAGAAGATGCCTTGCAACTGTGGAAGGGATGGCACTCCTGCTTTAGGCTGGACCTCAGGACAAAAGATTGAACAAATGTACCTCTATATCTCCCTAGGGATGAACATCAGCAATCTATATTCTAAAGAGGTATCAGTCACCCTGAAAAAGCCAGGAAGAGCCACTAACCAAGCCCCCTATAGGAAAAGCCCTTGGTGTGTATTCCTGACCATTTGCTACATGTCTGATTTCCCCATCTGATCCCATTTAATCAATTTTATATGACCAATATGCTTATATTATTGGTTGATCATAGTTTTGTCCAACCTTATACCCACTTTGCAACTTCGATCCCCACCCCCTTAAACCCACCTCACCTTGTGGTTTCACTCTATAAAATCCCTGGAAAGGCAGATTCCCAGGCAGCCCACTTGGGTGCCCCTCCATTGCTCTCTCAGACAGAAGCCTTCTTTCCACCAATAAATATATTCTGCTCTTCATCTCTGTTATTCCTAAAATTTACTCTTTAGTTTTAGAGAACACAAACTCATCTCAGATATCTCTCAGGCTTGGAGTTTCTCTCCCCAGTATCAGTAAGACCCAACTCAGATGCCATAGTTTGGATGTAGTTTGTTCCCTGTAGGTTTAAACCCTAGAAACTTGCTTTATAGTGTGCCCATACTAGGAGGCTGGAGAACTCTTAAGAGGTGAGCCTCGCATCATGGAACAAGGAAGTGTGAACAGCATCCTGGGAAAGATAATACTGCTCTTGCAGAGTGAGTTGGTTCTGCTACAGCAAGCTGTTACAAGACATCAAGCCTGTGGCTATGGCTTCCTGCCTTGCCATGTGGTCCTTTTTATCTGCACTCAGATGGTTCTCCTTCTGTGTATCCACTGTGTTATGACCCAGTGAAAGTGATTTTCATCAAGGACCAAACAGATAGGAGTCCTTGATCTTGCCTCTCAGTAAACTGTGAGCTGAACCAACCTCAGGCATTTTGTTACCGCAACAGAAAACACACTTATATAGTACAACAGGACAGGCCTTCTCTCAGAGGCATAATACTTAGCATATATCCCATAACAACATTCTCCCTCATCCAATTCAAACTTTTTCAAACTATTACTGTTCTTAAAATAGGCATATTTATTATGTGTTTATCATGTTCTGTTCACAAAAACTATATGTACTTACTATTCATTGTATGTGGCATTTTTCTTCTAAAAAGTGTCAAAGGTTACATGAATAGTCATTGTCTATTGGACTAAGTATAGATGCTTTAGATTCACATCTGAAGTTTCAGATAGAACCTACATTTCAAATTTGTCTATTTCTGATCATTTAGTTTACTTTTTTTTTTTTTTTTTTTTTTTGTGAAACTGGGATTTGAACTCAGACCCTTGTGCTTGCCAGGGAAGCTCTTATTCTTCTGAGCCATCTCCCTGGCCCCTTAGTTTACTTTTGAGTCCTGCACTGTTTGGATATATTATAAAATGAAGCAATATTAGGAGGTTCTAGAACCTATCAGAACCAGGGTCTTAGTGCAAAGGAATTGGGTTACAAGAATAGCACCTTCAGAGGGATGGCTGTATGCTTCTGCATTTCTCTTCATGCCAATCGCCCCTCCTGGAGTGTCAAAAGAACCTGATAGATTATGTAATTAAGCGTTTGTGAAACAACAACTGCAAGAAAACAGTGAATGAAGACCTGGGAGATTTCAAGACTGAGGAGGCAGACCTCGCCTCTCAGTGTTCTTGTAACAGTAGAAGACAGCCAGGCATGGTGGCGCATGCCTGTAATCCAAGCACCTTGGGAGGCTGAGGCAGGAGGATTGTTGTGAGTTCAAGACCAGCTTGAGCTAAAAAGTGAGCTGAAGGACAGCCTGAACTGCATAGTGAGACCCTGTCTCAAAAAGACATTAAAAAAAAAAAAATTAGTAGAAGATCAAGTCAGACACAGATATCAAAAAGGATTTAGCATACATTTATATGACCAATTCTCATGAGACTTTGTATTTATGGAAGATTCCTAGTTTTATAAGACTGGAAAAAATAAAAGACATTCTCAGCTAATTACAATGGCAATTTCTAAAACATACTGTCTTCTTACCATGGGAGAAACAATGTTTAAGTACACAAAAGAATTACATCTTTTAGTGCTCAAAAAGAAACACCATATAGACATTATGGTTATTATTTTTTTTGGTGTTATTCTAATTTTACTAAGGCAACTCAGATACCAAGAGGTTTAGCAATTTGCCTAACATCACATGGCTAGAAAGTGGCATAGACTTGAACTATAGGCAGGTGGACTCAGTTCCATCTTCTACAATTTTAATAAAGAGCAATGGTCAAGAAGGAATAAAGGTTTTATGGGACTGGGGTAAGTGAAAGGTGACAGAGAGACCATGCTGGCAAGTGATAATAGAATTTATCTGTTTTTCAGCACCCAAGACAAAATGGAAAATAATGTGATTTACATAGGCCAGGGCCCCTGAAAAATGCACTAAAATCTAACAGAAATTAATAATCACACTCCTTATATAGGAGACACCTTGAATGACCTAGTGCACAATATCTCACATAGGACCATTTCAAATGTGCTGAAACTGGCTCTTAAGAACAAAAAGATAAATTGAAGTTTTATAACAAAAGCATATGGGAATAAATTAAGATAGCACATTTATTATCCTTTAGCTTAACTAGACACAGAACAGAATAGCTGGCTAGATGTCACACTTTATAATACAAATTGTAAACTATTCAGGAGTCATGAAATCAATCAAGTGGATAAAAGCCAGCCTTTCATAAATTACACATATTTATCTATATGTGCATGTGTATGTATATGTACATCTCAACCTTAAGGATAAACACAGTATAGTGAAACTTTCTGCTTGCCTACTGGTTATGAGCATCATCCTATAAATATGATTCACACTTTAATTTTTTTTTTAAACATTTGAAAGCCACTCAGCTGGGATCTTGTCAAAATCTCCACCAAGCATATCATCAGGATGAAGTCATTAGAGGATGCTTGAAGTGCATTTTGACCTGCTGGTTACAAGACCCTCACAGCTCAGATTTCAGGCAGGTAAGTAAAAAGGAAGTGCCTTTGTAATTAAAGAGGCACAATTTGTCCCACGGAGTCACTTAGTTTTGCAGAGAGACCACAGGAGTGTGCAGAAGAGCCAAGAGCATTTCTCAGCTGAGCCCATCTGCTCCCTGCAGACACACCAGGGGCCTCACTGCACATCATGTGCCACCTCCAGGGTGACTGTGAGGCCTGACGGCTCTGGCTACGCAGTGGTCTGGGCGTAATCATTAGTAGCTTGCCTTTCTACTCTAAAAATGTCTTGACAGATGATAAAGTACATGACCACCCTTTCTGTAGGGAGAAACTGTCCCTGGCCCAGAAAAAACATTTTCAAGGAAAAGCTACGTATAAAAGATTGTCTATCCATTCATCCAAAGCATGACTTCCTTGTGCTTCTCTTTCTGCTGGAAAACTTTCTGGGATGTGCTTGTGAGAGGACAGCCATGCTTTCTGATACAAGATGGTCAATGATCACCAGTGCAGTATTCCTCATATTGAAGTTCATGGTCTTGAAGGTTCCCAGATAGCCCTCAGATGACTGGGCTTCCAATGAGACTTTCAGTGGTTGTGTATTTTATTGTGAACTAAACTGAAAGTTGTAGAAACTCGTATGTAGTATGTGCTCCATCATCTACAAAGTCACTAGAGTCCCAGTGTCCAAACAGATGTTGCGTTAGTTACTGAGCTGAAACCAACCCACCTCATTTTAGTACTTGTGAATAACATAAGACACAAAATTGTTCTTAACATAGAAATTCTGCCTATGGAAAGCTGGAAACAAAATAGTGCCCTAGGACACAAAAAAAAGGAGAACTTTTGTATAGGCTCAAGTACAGAAAAATGAGTGGAAGAACTGAGAAATCATAAATGACAACTGGCCAATACATGCTGCTCTCTGAAGTCCTGTACAGTACATGGTCAGACTTCACAAACCAGTATAGTTTCAATAGAACAGGGACATCTGGGAATGACAATCTAAATCTATTTCTTTATTCATTTTTGCAGTGCCAAAAATAGAGCTCAGGGCCTCTTCACACATGCCAAGTGGTAGGTAAGCTGCATCCCCAGCAATTGTTAAAATATTTGTTTTGAGACAGTCTTGCTAACTTGTCCAGGCAGGTATCAATCTTATGACCCCCTGCTTCAGCCTCCTAAGTAGTTGAGACTATGGATCTTATCACCAAGCCCATCTCTATGCCATATATTATCTCCTAAAAACCTTTTATAGAAGTTGGTAAATTTTCAAATTGCATAAAACTATAATGTATACAAAATTTTAGACCCAAGAATGTTTGTTCATTTTCAAGAAATGTTATGAACAAAATACTGGGATCCTAAAGAATGACAGTTATATTAATAAAGTTGAAAATACATAAGAATGAAAACATTACAACTGGAAACGAGACTGATTTGCTGCTGCTACGGAATAACAGAAATGACCAGGAGCATTGCTTTGACAAGATTTATCGAAGAGAATGTACTTGCCAAGAAGAGAACAACTAAGGTAGCTAATTGTCCTCTTCAGCAAGGCTCTTCCACCTCTTTCTTCCTTGTTATTTTCTTTGCTCATTCCCATCTTCAATGGCCATTTTCATTTATCAATTCCTGCTAGACCTATTCAGGTCTCTACTACTATCTTCCTGCTTTCTCCTTTAACTGTTGTACATAGTATTAGTAACTTGGCCTCACTATCAGCTATAGTGAGTTCAGAGGTCATTTACAAAGAGTAGAGATTGGATTAAATATAAAGATGTAGATGGCTACAAAATTCCTGGAATGTAATAAGAGCTCAAAATATATTGACTTCCCTTAGAATTAATTTATTTTACTTTTCAGATTAGACAAAGATTAGAAAGTTTGAGAAGTATTTAATGTCACTAAGCAATTTAGAAACAGTTTCAGATCACACAGTAATTTCATGTTTTATACATACACACACCAAAAACAAAACTACACCTTTAGGACAACTGATAGGCTTATAAAGAATATTTTCCTAACTTGTGCAAGTGTTCCTTTAAAAATCTACTTTTGACTGTCCTTGATGTGAAGTACAATTTCTTTTCTATTTTAAGATATTCTCATCTGCTTTTCTGCCCTTGGATATTCCTTCTCGGTCTGCAGTATTCTCCAGAAGACAATTATGGATGTATCCACTGGCATTCCAACTTTATTATTAAATCTATTTCATTTTGAATTTTTCCCACACTGCATGCATGCCTAAGCACGTCCATGATACAGTGGATTCTCTAATTTACATTTCTCGGTCCTATGAACAAGATTTTGAAAGTGGTCTATTCTCTCAATTCATTATGGAAAAATTGAAAATAACAGCCTCAGATATACCTGTATTATTGCTACCTAGGAATATCAAAGCAAAAGGCAAAACTCTCATATTTTAAAATATCTAGAGCACTTTGCAAAAAATAAGACCAGATTTCCTAGTAGAATACTAATTAATTATATAAGGGAAAATGTGGCAATTTATTTAAGATACACCAACCAATGATCTGGGACCCTCAAAATATTGTGATAATTAAATTTCCTCAGCAGAATTATTTAGATTTTGGGAGAGACAGTAAAACAATATAACAGAGCTCCATATTATAGGAATGAGGAGGGTCAAGGGATAGAGACAAAGAGACAGACAGATATACACACACACACACAGAAACAGATAGACAGACAGACAGATGACAGACAGTCACACAGAGAGACCAAAGCAAAAGGGTCTACTACAGAATGCTAAGGGCTCATCTCTCTCTTGCAGTATCAATGGTAGTATGAAGACTCTTAAGTGGGTTAGTCAGCTACAAATTACTATGACACACACCTTTGCTCATGATTACTGCAATACCGGAGTGGGGAAAGTATATTATTTTGGAGAAATCGGTAATACTCAATTTGCATAAATAAGGAATATTTTACTCTGTACCTTATATTTATAAGCTAATTAATGCTTTCTCTTTTGTTGCTTCCTCTTGCCATTGCTAATCTCTGGATTTTATCTTGCCAGATGTTGTCTGCTCTTATTACTGTATGTAATTTTATTCCCACTTGTTTTTAAAAATGAGGACAAAACTGGACTCTTAAAGTCCTGGCTTGTGTTTCTCAGTGGGATATACACTTTAGTTTCTGTTGGTCCTCCTAGACAGTATATTCATCTGTATTTAATACTTTTCCATAGCAATATGCAGTGGAAAATTCTTTTTGACAAACCATAGCAAGCTTAATTGAGTCATGATGTATACTATTAAATAGCTCTCGATGAGGCAAACCGTTCTCCTATGGTAGTATGTGGCTTCCCAGGGGTTTAGAAGGACTCTATGTTCTTGTATGACTAAGGAAATTACTTTCTTCATTTGTAAAAAGTTACAGAGGTATAGAATTAATGTTTGAGTTAGCAATTGTATTCTACAGAGGCAATGTGCTATACCAAACTTTATTTTTCATTAGATTTGGTGAAAACTATTTTAAAAATTAAAGTGTAGCCGGGGAGATGGCTCAGTGGAATAAGCGCTTCCCTGGCAAGCACAAGGGCCTGAGTTCAACCTCCGGTCCCCCCCCCCCCAAAAAAAAAAAAAAGAGAAGAAAGAAAAACTAAAGCATAGCACTGGAATACAGGTCAATTTTTAAATAACTTGTTTACTTTATTATTTAATTATCCTCTAATGAAACTGCAAGTCAATTCTAAGTTTGTATTTTAAATGTCACACAATAACATTAGTAGAAAGTTAGTGGAGATAATGTTCCAGATTCTCTCCAACGACTTTGCAGCCTGAAGCCATTCAGACTCTGAAATTACTTTGAATGTTTTCAGAACAAATGCTCTTAGATCTCTCACCACAAGCAGTAGATCATCAGCATGCATCAGTTAACTTGTGAACCCCCTCTAAATATTCCTTAGACGCCCATGGGATTTGGGTGACATTATACCTCCAATGTCAGCCTGACAAGTAAAACCAGTAATAGGCCTCATCCATACTTTCCACCCCAATACAGCAATAAGGAAGAGAAAAGTAGACCATAAACCACTGATTTTGAACCATACAAATAGATTGAAAACAAATTGAGCTATCTACGCTATCTGTCCCCAAAGCCAAATTTACCTAACACATAAGACAAGTAGTCCCATTCAACTGCATCAAAGGATTTCTTGGCCTCTAACAAAATTGTAGCTATTGGCTCCAATTTCCTCTCTGTATTCCAGATGAGTTGAATTAGTCTATGCAAATTATCTAGTGCTTCTCTCCCAGGAATAAAGCTTTTTTACCTAAGAATCTATTAGATTTGTGATTATTTTGTACATAGTAAGTGTTCAAGTAGCTGCTATGTTATACCTCCCCTTACTTTGAAAAGATAGTTTTAACAACAGTGCTAAGGGAATAATAGGTAACCATGAGTTAAAGGTTCTGTGGATATATGTAATAGGACAAAAATACAGGCCATCATGATTCTAAACCACAGATAATATACAATACTTTAAATTCAGCATAAACCATTTCAATGGATTACATTTACTCATAGTATATTTTGACACAAGTGTCTGGTCAGTGTGTTGACGGCAGTTAGAAGTTCTGTACTGGCAACCAAAATTTCTGTAAAGATATTCTGAAAGTAGCTCAATGGCCCAGAAAGTACCACCAATTACTCCTTGCTTTCCAACTGATACTGCAAGGCTTCTTCAAATTTTCATTCTATAATACCTGCAAAACAAAATAGCACAAAATACAGCCCTGGATATTACAATCACAAGAATGCAGTTCTTTAGAATATACCCTGAAATATTTCTAAGTTTTTCCCCAAATAGTAAGTCTTTTCTTTTGATGCCCCAGGCATAGAGAGCTACATTAAACTAGAGAGCTGAACAACGGAGAGCAGAAGCAAAGTTTACATTTAAATGCTCTCACTAAGTTACATATGGTGGACTTGAATTTGCACTAATCCTGCCTCAGTCTCCTGGAGTGCTTGGGTTATAGGCATACAGAGTTGGAGTCAATTTAATCTTGCCTCCACTTTTCTTTCCTTTATTAATAGTGCATGTCTGGAGTATGCACTGATTACATTCACTGTGGAGAACTGGAATATCTATGCAACGACAGACACTCTTCCTACTGCCTTTTGCCCTCTGTCCTTCCCATCTCTCTCTATCTCTTACCAGAGTAGTTTTGGCAAACTATAAGCAGCACTGAGCTTTGGGTTTCTCATGCAAAAAACGGGATTTTAATACATACAACTGGAAGTTTAAAGAGCAAAAAGGAAAATATATAAATAATATAATTATTTCATGCTCAATAAATGTTTATTGCTTCATTATAAGTATTCTTAATAATAAAGTAATACACAGTATATGTATGTACATTTTATATATATATATATATATATATATATATATATATATATATATATCTCCATCGCTGAATATGTTTATACATTAGATAAAGCCTAATCTGACATCAGACCAAATATTCAAATTTTTAGAGAAAATAACATTCAACAAAATATACAGTGAAAATTTACTTTTTAAATAGCCTCCCCCCACAATACATTTTAAACTTACAATACTAAAGACAGAATTTCAAGGAGGAAATACAAACCAATAAGTAGTAATTTAAAACAAACAAAAACCTTTTCTATCATCATTAATCTTCTGTAACCCAAAATATTTGAATGAGTTAGAAATCTAGCTTTACTTATATACATTGGTTAGATATACAGAAAAGTTTTTAACAGAATGAAAGTACATAAAAAACATTCTTTTTGGAGTTCCTACTTATTTAAATCTGATTATATATACTTGCAATATATAAAATAGTTAATTAGCAAATAAGCTCTAGTTTAAATGAACAGAATAAAATGACAAAGAAATATTCAGCTTCAGCAAAAGTATTTTTTAAAAGCTAATTTTCAAATTTATATTAAATTATGCTGCATGATTTTCCTTATTAGTTGGGAAAATATGGTAGTATGCAAGACAGACAGTTGGAGAAAACACATGCTCCAAAACTGAAGCTAGATCTTAAATACACATAAGATGTGCGCTCAGTACTCCCAGGATATGTAGACAGAAGAGCCGGCCAGGAAAAGGTACTGGCTATGGAACAGCGTCATCCACTCAGTGTAGGCATTTCCTTCTCATGCATTAATATGTGACATCATGCTCTCAAATAACATTTTATCACAGAGTGAAATAAAAAGCCCCTCCAGATTGCAACTGTAAGATAATCAGATTCTGTAGTGCTCATTATGACTGTAATTATGTAACAAAACTCTCCAAATATAGTTCAGTTATTGCAGTTATTAATCATTCTGGTTTTGCTTCAAGTACTTGCTTTACAGCCTGCTGGATAGACTCCCATTATTCTACAAGCTGAAAGCCAAAAGTCAAATGTGTGCATGTGAATCTGCTGTTCCAAAGGCTTTTCAACATAATTTACCCTTTCAATTAGCATTCCTGAACACACACACACAAAAAAAAAAAAAAAAAAATTAGGGAAATAAACCTGGTGTCAATAGAGTCACTGACCTTTGCAGTAAACAGAAGATAGTTCTTAACAGAAAACGACCTTGCAAATAAGAGACCTAATTTGCTAGAACTAGACACTGTGCTGCTTAAGAAGTTAGCCTCAGAATAACAATCACTTCTTACAAAGAAAATCTGTACCTCTGATTAGGAGGAAAAGAGTAAGGTGCATCTTTAAAGGGTTAAAAGCACCATGGAAAGAATCATGGGTAGAATGCAGCTATAAACATTTTATGCACAAAGCCATGTATACTGATTAATTTAACTATAAAATACTAAGTAAAAGACACTAGATTTATTACACAGCACAAATACCATCTGCACCACCTTAAATTATTGCTACAGATGTATCTCTAGGAAAATAAACACCTGAAAAATTCTTGAGCCTAGGTTGAGATGCTAGTCAGTTGAGTACTGACTTAATAGGACTGCAAATAGATTCTGGGATGGTGACTGCATAATTAAACATTAATCGGGAGAGAACTCAGAAAAACCACAGTAATATGCTAACACTGTTTACAGAACACAAGTCACCTCTTTCCAAATCTCTGCAATTTCCTCAGTTTAGCCACATACATTGGGCCCCAAGCTCTGCCCTTGTCTGGAATCACCAAGAGCCCGTGCTCGGGGCTTGTGGGAGCAAACGTGAAGTCTGGCGAACAAAGCCCTGAGATTCCCCGAAGGTCCACAGGCACCACACTACCTTCGGAGTTCAGCACTTCACTGATCACGTCTTGATTTTCTGCCTTAGAAAGAGTGCATGTAGAGTACACAAGTGAGCCTCCAGGACGCAGGGCTTTGATTGCAGACCTGAAAGTAAACTGGAAAATGAGGTTCACTGGGCACATTAAGAGGAAATATGGGGGTCTGCAAGTATCCAAAACAACACACTCGGAATTGACCTTACTCTGACTCAGACTGCAGTGACTTTAGAGCCTTTCTATCTTTGCACCGCCTTCTTCCTGTCTTTTCCTGATGACTGCAGCAATGACAAATCAGGACAGTCAAGATAGAAAGGACAGTGAGTGTGTTTGAAGTTGGATCATGAGGGTGTGAACTGGTTGGTTGTTTTGTCATTTAACAGGTAGGGAAAAGGAGTTGAGTATGGCAGAATAAGTCTGTTTTTTAATTGATGAGAATAAAAGTGAAAACAAAGATATTAATTTAAAGCATTCATAAAAAAATCACTGATTCCATAACTCGATGAGAAGAAAGATTTGTACTAATAGTGGTTTGGACAGGATATTCTATCTGCTTCTTGTACTATGGATAACCACTAAGATTAACAATGTACAATGTATTAATTATTGAAACTGCCCTGTTAATCAGCTTTGAAACTATCTCACTGATATTTGTTTCTCAATAAAAAATAAATAAATAAATAAAATTCACTGATTCCATATTTTATATATACCAAGTTGGATAAATAGGAAAAAGGTGAAAGATTTTTGTGTTCATCAGCTTTCTCTTGTTATGGCAAAATATCCCATATAGCAACTTAAAAAAGAAAAAATTTATTTCTGCTCAAGGTTATAGAGGTTTCAGTCAACTGGTTCTACTCTCTATAGGACTCTGGTAAGGCCAGTACCAAGTGGAAGGGTGTAGCAGAGGCAGGCTCCTCTTGTGACAGGCAGGAAGCAAAAAGAAAGCATGAAGAGCCAAAGAGGGTGGGGCCAAGGGCCAGATGCAGCCTCCAAGCTCGGAAACCCACGACAACCCAACCCAGTCCTTCCAGCTATGTCTCTGCTATTAGTCATTTAGCCATGATCCAATAATGGATTCATCTCTTAATGAAGTTCACACCTCATGATCCAACTTCCTAAAAGCCCATCATCAGCTGATCTCTGGATCATATTTTAGATCCAAATTGTAACAGTCTTTAATTAAAAAGATGGCATAAATTAGTTGGGGTGACCTGAGGTAGCCACTATGCATGCTGGCCCCTGAAACAAAGACCCCTGAAATACAGATTGAAGGAAGTCTCTAAGGTTACAGCCAGGTCATTATCAAGTGAAGTCACCATGAAAAAGTTACCACCTTTGAAATAAACCTCTAGTATGTTATTGTCTCACTACAAAAGAAAAATGTATATTCAAAAATTACCAGATAGTTAAGAACAAGAAATGCTTAGTAAATGCACAAGCAAAATAACATAAACAAAACAACAGGCAACAACCAAAGAATATACTAAATTAAACAAAATCTTCAAGGAACATAAGAAAAATAAGGACCAGTAACTGCAGAAATACCTGCAAATATACAACACCTATGAAACAATAATAGAATGGCATGGGAAAGACTAAAATAGCTCTTGGAAATTTAACATATGTTTGCCAAAATAAAGAATGCTCTACAGAACTGTTTGAAATGTAAAGCTGAAAAAAAATTCCCCCCCAAATTAGAACAAGAAACTGACTGAAAATAAGATATGCAGGACCTATCAATGGGTCCAAAATTAAACTGAGTGAAATAAAAGAGGGGCTGGGAAGACAGACCACTAGAATAAATGCTTGCCTGGCAAGTGCAAGATCCTGAGTTCAATCCCCGCTACCAAAAAGAAAAAAGAAAAAAGAGAGAAGTAAAAGATAATGCAGATAATCTGAGAGAGCTCTGCATTAATTAAATAATAATGAATAATGAGAAAGAATATGACTCTTCAGGTTGAAATACTTCATTACACTAAATCATCCAGCAGAAAAGTATAACAACAAGGTATATAAAGTAAAGCCATAGTAATACGCTGAGCTGTGAAAGACTCAAGTCAATAACTTCTGTGGATAACCCACTACTATTGTGGACTTCTGCACTGTATTGGATTGTTTTGCTGAATTCATGCATCTATAGTATTTAGATGCCAATGGAATACCCATATCTGACAGGACTGAACAAAAAAAGAGGACACAAAGGAAGGTCCATTCTGTATTTGAATATATAGAATAGTTAGGACAGATATACAGCTACTTTTGCTTATTCAATGAGTAGAAAGATTTGTACTAATAGTGTTTGGACAGGATATCCTGTCTACTTCTTGTACTATGGATAACCACTAAGAAGATTAACAATGTACAATGTATTAATTATTGAAACTTTCCTATTAATCAGTTTTGATACTGTCTCACTGCTAAAATAAAATAAATTTTTTAAAAATGAAGAATTGGAAGCTAATTCAATACCTCCCAGATAAGAACATGATTAAATAAGTTATAATTTAATTGGTGCAAAAGTTCATTCATTAAAGGATACCAATGCAAAGAGATAACTAAGCTAAAAGTAAGTTTTAGAGTGGCATATTAATCAATTATGGGAGGTATTCTTATAAGAAGAAATTTGGACACAAAGTTTCTGAGGAAGAACCATGCAAAGACTCAAGGAAAAGAAGCAACCAGTAAGCCATAAAGAGAGCCTTTGGGAGACATTAATCTTGCCAACATCTTTATTATAAATTTCTAGCACACACATCTGTCAGAACTTAAATACTATTTAAGCCACCCAGACTGCAGTACCTTGTTGTGGCTACTGTCACAGACTACTACAAATGCACACTTCTATGCATAAATACAGAGGCACATCACTAGCCTCACGTGGAGTACATGTTCACATATATTTTTATTTAGTATGTTATTTCTCTGGCAGGAACTATAAAGTAAATTAAAGGGAAGATTAAAGGATTAACAGTGCTTGAAAGATGTGGGATTGCAATTTTAAATAAGAACAGGATATCATTTCAAAAAATGACATTTGAACAAAACCTGTCGGAGCTACAGCACTGGGGCAATGGGACATCTCATGAAAGGACTTACTATGACAAAGGGGCAGCCAGTGAATTGACCAGAAGCATGGTCAGCGAAGTCAGAAGGAAGAAGCCAGGGCAGAGGCAGGAGAGTCAGGGCTTGCCAGGATGAGCCTGAGGGAGGAGGTCAACAGAACACCACAACAACTTCAACTTCACAATGAAGGAAAACATCACTGTTAAATTTTAAAACTTTGTGAATAAAGAGAAGATACTAGGCTGCTGAGATAGCTCAATGGTCTAAAGTGCCTGCTTAGGCAAGCTTAGGCAAGCGCAAGGACCGCGGTTCAGTCCCTGGACACTACATGCTGTGCCAGGCCCGCCCCCAGGGTGGCCTGAGCCAACCAAAAGAAAGAGAGAGAGAGAGAGAGATTAAATGTCCTCACAAGGTAAAATGGGTCATCATGAAAGTGGGCCACTAGAAGGTCCAGGAGTCAGTATAGCAGGGGAATATTATATTCTAAATCCTCATTAAAAACCAAAATAAATTATTTTTATAAAGAATTCATCAAATAAATATCTAAGACTACAGAAACTTGCAGGTGTCTGGTAATTCAGAAATTGTACCTCCTGGAAAAGGAGGCACCAAAGCAAGAAGGAAAGGGGTGATTCAGAAAACTGGACACAACGTAGGAGAGCAGGGAAGGTGATGGAAGTCTTGCAATAAGAGCTACATGGAGGCCTGGAGGTCTGGCCCTAAGGAGAGGGAGGGGCTTGTAAAGAAGGCAGAGGATGGAAGGAGATGGAGGAAATGACTGAAAACAGAGAAATGCAGAGACCGGGTACAGGGAAAGATTTGGTACATGTAATGGGAAGGACTGATTTTCCTATTTAACTTAGTTCTAAGAAATTCATTGTTGCTCCAATCATAACCCTAAACCAACAGAGAAGAAAATTTAATTCTAGCACATCACTCCCTTCTGTAGTGAACAATACTTACAGAACTGAACAGCACATACCTTTGCTGTCCTGCAATATCCAGCATCATCTCATTGAATGACACTAGTAACATCTCAAAAGAAATTACAAAATCTCAGAATGAATACCATCAACATTGAGAAAATGAACCCAAAAGTATCACCATACAGTACTGAGAAGTTGAAGTGGGGAGAAACAGAAAGGCACGACGGGCGTGAAATGATCTTGCTTTACAGAGAAACCAAGAGATATTCCCTGATTACTTTTGAAACAGAAGAAAGACATATTTGAAAGAACTTTTACATTACTAAAATAGTAAGAAACTTGAGTCTGAGTGTACAGTACTGAGTGTATAGAGCTGACAGAGGAAGACATAGATAACAGCGTAACACTGGGCGCAAGATGCACAACTGACAGATTGCAGCAGCCGGTCAGTGAATGTCTACTGTTGATGAACACATTCCTGAGGGCTTTGGCAGTGACCTGGAGAATAAAAAAGAACAGAAGTACTGAATTTAAAATTAAGTGGTACTTGGTTCACAAATGCTTTAGCCTGAAAATAATTTGATTCACAAACAGAAATGCTTCATAAATTTTTGCTTTTGTGTTGAAACTGCACCTCTGGTGTCAAACACAACAACAGGGACCTTTCAAACATGCCTGTCTTTTCCAAATCATGGAAGTGAAGCTCATGAGCCAAGGCTGCACTGCAGTTGCTTCTGAGCAATGACAGTGGAGGAAGAGTGGAAGCAGCACAGAAAAGTGCTCTTGAGCTAAGCATTCATTCATGCTTTTAGCTTTTCCCTTTGTGACTGATTTCTCTGATAATATATGTGAAAGGGGAGATTTAAGAGTAGGACAAATATCAGAACTTTGCCACAGAGCTCAGGTGTTTCTTTTTTTTTTTTTTGTAATTTTTATTGTTAGAGTACATATACCTATTTAGAAAACTTATTCCCTGAGAGTTTAAATAACTAAATGTAATCATACCTAGAATTTCCAGACTTCCTATGTACTCATTTACTGATTAAATATTTTAGGGATGCATATGATTGAAGTATTACTCACCTGTCAGTGTTTGTTATATTCAACATCATTCCATAGACTAAAATTATAGTGTTTCACAACACATTATGAAGTTTCAAAATATTATCAATCCTGACAACATTAAACTGGAAGTATCATCGTATGGCACTGAGAGATACAAGAGAGGAAGGCAGGGTAGGCTAGAAAGTTTCAAAAACCTTTAAAATTTCCTCACTTCTCACTATCCTCCAAACATCCCTCAGAAACAAAGAAGGCCCACATCTAGACACCGAACATGTGCCTTTAAGACCCATGGTAAAAAAATAACCATGTCTACACCCTAATCCCCAGAATCTATAAAGATGTCGTATTACAAGGCAAAGTGTATTTGCAGATATGACTAAATTAAAGCTCCTCAGATGTGGAGATTAGCCTGCAGTATCCGAGTAACCTGATGTAATCACCAAGGTACTTATAGATAAAGAAAAGGCAGAGAACATGAGATGTGATTACAGGAGTTAAAGTTGGAGGGATGGGACTGCGGGCTAAAGAGAAAGAGTCAGGGCTTGTGGGCTGCTTTGGGGATCCACAGGGTAAAAAAATTACTCCCCACAGGACAGCGATGATGAGATTTTTGGAGCTTTCAACGGTAACAAGCAGCTGGCTGCAGCCCACATGTGATAGGTTCCCACCACTGCCCTCCAATTTCCAGGAGGAACCCAGGCTGCAAATACCTCAATTTGAATTTCATAAAACACATTCATACTTCTACTCTCAGAAGTGTAAAGGTAATAAGCTTCTCTTAAGTTTCATAAAGTGTGTCAGCACTTTTTTTTTTATTTACTTTTTTTTTTTTATTTATTACAGCAATCAGAAACATACATCTGGTGTTGGCTAGTTTTTGTTGTTTGTTACACTAAGGTGTTATGCTGATTTTGCTAAAATATGTGTGAACTATATTTTGACTCAATTTCTATTCATCTTAGCAAATATAGGATCTTGAAGAAAAGTTACATTACTGTATAAGGGATATATATGCAGCTTTTAAATATACTCAGGCAGGACCCTCCCAACACCTAACCCATTGTCAGCAGCGGCACTGTTCTCAGACAAAACTCAACATAGCACCAGTGCTTTTGTCCTGGGCAAACACAGTATGCTGTAAGAGATACAGTGGGCATGGACTCTCCCAAGCACCAGGACATTGGATGACATCTGTATACCGGGCACACTGAGGACTTTGAGCACTGCGGCACTGAACACTCTGAGAACTCTGACCACTGATGTTGGCTCAGAACTTCTCTCCTAATGTGCCCAGCCTTCCTTCCGGACCTATAGAATAGTCTGCTCCTCTTTGTTCTCCTCAGATCGTCTTTCTCCCTCCATCCGCCTGCACCTCACCGAAGCCTATTGTTTTGCTTTGCATTGCCTATTACATCAAATTTCTTTTTAAGTTCTCATTAAAAGAACTTATTTGGTCTTAGTTCCACAATTAGCAAAGCCAATGCTTAATTAAATAAGCATGAGTTTTTTTCATTCATTTGAGATGCATTAAAGTACAAAGAAGCATCATCATTTAAAAACAATATCATCTTGGACTTGAAGTAAATCTAAATTAATTTCTATAATGTTGCCAAAGCTGGTTTATTCTTCCACTTTGTTTTCATTCCAACATTCATAATTTATTTTTCAAAAATTAGATTGGTGTAACTACCTACATTAATTTACACATAGAAAACTTGTGTGCAGCAATTAAAAGCTTCCTCCTCCCTCCCTCTCCTTTTTCTTCCTTCCTTTTTTTTTACAAAACATAAAATTCTCTATAATTAGAATTTATCACAGTACTCATTAATATCTTCACTTTTGATACATAAGTAGCAATAAGTAGCCAATTTTACTTAATGCTAGAACATTCAGCAATAATCAGCTCAATAAATTAAAAAGTAATAATTACAGTCTTGGTTTTCATTACAAATTAAAAAGATGTCTTCATTACAAATTAAAAAGATATGTCTTATAATACATTAAATAAAAATTAATGTACTCCTACAATTTAAGTACCTGAACATGCAGGACCTGCTTACTAAAATAGTGTTTGCAAAGCTTGGAAAGCAATTCACACACATTTTTAAATATTTCTAAAAATAATGGAGCTAGGGAGATGGCTCAGTGGCATAAGCACTTCCCTGGCAAGCACAGGGCCTGAATGAATTCAATCCCAAGTTCTGCAAAAAATAAATAAATAAAATAATAATTATTTTTATTATTTTAGTAGGATATCTAGTTGAATAGAGAGAAAAATGGGTCAATCTTAACAGAAAATTCTTAGTACATCTTTTTTTGGGGGGTGGGGGTCTCTAAGAGCAGGGCTGGCACCACATACAGATATGCCAGGGACAGAACCACGTTCTCCTGCACCTGCCTAGGCTAGCGTAAGCAGGCATTTCAGACCACTGAGCTATCTTGCCAGCCCCTTAGTACATCTTATAAATCCACTGAGAAATTTCTAAAGAGAAAAGAAAAAGAAGATAGATGTCAATAGTAAATACTGGCAAAGCAACTATTGACCAGATAAAAGGAAAAGGCAGGATTAGACAATAAAGAAGATAAGCTGAATTTTAGATTTGGTACAAGGCATATTTCTCTACAATTTCATGGCTGAACAAGAATCTCAGCAAATTGGTATTAGTCACCCGTGCTATATGCACCAGGCCCACCAAGTTGTACCAGGACTGGTGACATCCACCTTTGAAGGCCAGCAATGTAACTTGCTGGGGATACAGCTCAGTAGCATCAACACCAAGAAAGCTTTCTAAGCAGACATTTTTTTTTAATGCCATGACTAACTACAGCCGAAATAAATGCATGACAGTGGTCCTTGGTACTAATTGTTTCTGGAAGGCCTAGTGAGTACCCAGAACTATGAGTGTCAAACAATTGTGGCTGGAAACTATAGTAAGCTATAAAAAGCTGACAGCAAAGAGTAGGGCTTCTATGTAAGAATAACCAACAGGCAACCAGTACTGAAACAACGAATGTGGAGAGCATGGAGATTCAATGATTTGCAGAGTACTCTGGTGCCAAGTCAAGACAGGACATGGCCTGAGTGGGTAAATATCTAACATAATGCTTAAAATTTTTATTACCTGTGTACATTTGTAAAACCCAAATGAGAACTAATGAACATAATTGGGGCTTATAGATTTTATTTAATACACAATTTCCAACAACCATACCAAACTTGGAGAAGTACTTCTATGGAAGTAGGACTGCTGTGTAATACAACTGCTCTATGCTATATGAAGCACATACAATGCTCAGAGGCCTCCCACACAAGTGCTTACTGGCACTAAACACTACTTGAAATATGGAATAACACTGTGGTTTATAACACTGCTGAAGTAAGAATTTTTTTTTTTTTTTTGCGGAACCGGGGATTGAACTCAGGCCCTTGCACTTGCCAGGGAAGCCCTTATTCCACTGAGCCATCTCCCCGGCCCTGAAGTAAGTAAAGCTGATTTCGATTAAAATATGGGGGAAGATGCTTGTATCCTAACCACTACTCACTCTTCAAGTGAGAACATGTGTTCTAGTACCCTGCTGCTTTGTAGCAGGTATGGGCTATCAAAACACCCCAAGCCTTTAGTTGAATTTAGCTATTATGGAATAGACTAAGATGAATTTTGTGCTTGAACCATCTAATTGATAAAGCTGCTAAAAACAAAACAAGTTGTTTAAGGAAAAGAAAAGATAATGTAAAATTTTCCAAATTTAAAAAAAGAAAATCTTCAGTAGCTTTTTAGCCATTGAGAGTATATTTGAAAGTTATTTCACAGCTCCTATTTCTTATACTTCACTGCGATGGTCAAAAAATCACTGAGATCTATAGTTTTCATTTGTTTGAAGATTCTGGTCGATTCATGTGGCCTCAAAGGCTAACCTAAACAGATATAAGGTGATTTATGTTCAAAACTTACCACAAGTAACAAGTTAAATTAGATTTCAAGTAAACTGCGTGGGACATCAGTACAGTACTCTTTTGGGCGGCTATACAGACGACCTGGGTCCTGCGTATGGTTGCTGGCCCCTTCCTCTCTGGTGCTGTTGTTTTGTTCTATTTCCAGGCCAGAATTAACTAAGCAGCTTTTCTTCATCAACAGCCTGCCTCCTCTGAACTGTAACCTCTGAAATTGTGAGCCAAATATATCACTTCTTTGTTTAAGCTGTGGGTACCACGCATTTGGTCCCAGCAACAATTAGCTCTTATGCGGTACACTATTCGTAAGTTTTGCTAAAAAACAGTAATGATATGTCTGACTACAGTCTTTCTCTACACACTGCTAGAGGAAAGGGGTTATTTCAGATACTGAATATGATATATGCTCTATTACTTTTATGTTCTCTCCACATTCTGAATTCTGAAACACATGTGGCCTCAAAGGCTATTCTAGGCTTTCACTTTAGCTTCAAGTTAATTTCATTGCAAATTTATACAGAACATCTTATCTTTAAGAAGCACCAGAGGATCTATCTGATGGATACGGCTGAGTTGTAGAAAGCCTACCTAGTATGTAAGCGGCCCTTAGTGGATGGCCACTGCACCCGTACACACACAGCGTCACGTAGTTAAATCCAATAATAAGCAGGCTAGTGCCATGGCTCCCCAGAATTTTTAAAGTAAGATCAACAACTCAATCAAGTTGTCCTCTCTCCACATATCCAGGGTTCCTTCCCCTTGACCTCAAATAGTGTTTTGAATTGTGTTCATATTTTTAAAAACATTTTGTAAATCAGTAATAAAGTCTGTTTTCAAGACATTCATTTTCTTTCCCAAAATTAAACATTTTTCTTTTCACTGCAGTTTCCTATCCTTGAAAGATCTATTTAAAGGAAGGTAGAGAAACAACCTTCAAGAGCTATTTAAGATACTATATTTGAAACAAGGTGAGAATGTGTTGCTCTCTCAACACAAAAGAGAGACCACTTGGATACTTACAGACTGGTCCACACAGGCTTTCAACTACTACCAAGCAAACTATAGTGTACAAGGAAAATAAAAATTATAACCTGAATTTAGTACTTCCAAGGAAACAAGTATTACTTTAATGACAGCTTAGATTCAGCAACCTTGACAAGCTAAAACAAAACACTTAAAAAACCTAAAATTTCTTCAAATGAATATCAAAGTTTCAAACAGAAGGTAATTCAAGACTTAAATAAAATTTAAAATGTGATATAGGTTGCCCTATTTTCCTGATGGCAAGTATCTAAGTCTCAGAGAATGTTCTTATAAATAGCTATTAAGAACCCTTCCATATTTAAAAAAATATAAATCTCCCTTTTCTGTTGTATTATTTTGGTGCTTGATTAGAATATCTGGCATTCTGTTCGGAGGGTCAGTCAGTGTTAATTAGATCACTAAATTTAACTGTTATCTGCATTTAAAAAGGACTGAGCTCAAAAAATAAGAAAAAGTAATCCCACAGCAACAGCGCCATCTTTTGACCAAAGCAGAAGTGACCTTTTTCATCTTTCATTAATTCCTCATGACTTACCAAGTTTGTCATCCTCATAACGTATTTGAACTTATAGCCCTTGTTTCGACTATAATTTCTGTTGCTTAAGTAACAGAAATGCCTGTACTTATGAAAATCAGTATCATAGCAAAACAATATTAAGACTAATATTTTTCTCCATTCATGTCCTTGTATCACGGCAGAAGTATGTATAGTTGGAGGCAACTGCAGGCAGAGGGAAGCAATCAAGTGAAACAGACTTGATGAGCCCTCGAATGCCATAATGTTAGCAGGACTTCCTCCTCATCTTAGACATTCTGGAACTGTACATTCTTTTGGAATCAACTAAGAGTGTAATAATTTTAAATATCTGAAAGACCCACAGGACCTCAATCCTGCAACTGGATCATTTTAACCATTAAGTATTCAGTTACTATTTTAGAGGTCCTATATGCAGCACCTGCAACTTACTCCACAAGGCAAAACAGTGTCACAAGGAACAAAGTGAAAAGTGTATAAAATGTGCCAACATTCTTCCTAACTCACTGCCCAAATGACAGCTGAGCTAAATCTACAAGGTGAAGAGCCTCCCTTAGATGACAACGGACAAACAGCATATTTCTGCATAAGGAAATTCTTACTCTGTCTAGAATAGAACATTCCTGAATAAAAGAGAATGGAGATTTAGCTCACAAATCACAAAATGCTAATTCTTATGTAAACTGTCCAAAGAACATGTGATCAGCCTAAATTAACAATGAGACTTGGTGTTTATTTGGTGCTTCAAGAACACTTCACACGCTGTCTCAATAAAACCTTATGAGGTGAGTGTACAAGGTAAACAGCCTGCCACAATTCATCAAACAGAGGATCATAAACTCTACTTGCCTGAAGTTACACAGTTAATTAATGCAGCACAAAGACTACCATCCAATCTCATACCAGAGAAAGGACTACAAAGCTTACCTCTGCTATATACCCTGAAGCAAGCATTACGGCTGCTAAAATAAATATGGAACTTGGGGCAGTGAACCCTAGGATGCCACAGGAATCATACCAGTTGTCATACCAGTTGCTCCAAATACTCAGTGATGTACACCTTAGGAATTCTTAACATAAAGAAAGAATTAATAGGTCTAAAGCAATGACCTGAGAACATTGGCAGTATGAAACCCCCACATATAAAATCCTGCAGCACAGAATTTAATGATAAAGAAAGTGAAAATACCTTATGCTGAAAAATGTGTGTCTCTACTGACATTTAAATGATAGTTTTGAAGAACTTTAATAAATAAGACTCAGCAGTTGGAAACTCATCCACAGCCCTTCACTAAAATTCCAAATAATCTGAAGTAATTTGATACTTAGTTACAATAACTGTATCACTACTACAAATAATTTGGTAATTCATCTATTTTTTCTCTTAATTATAAAAGGTAGATAAAGTATCCATCCTCCTCACAAGCTTATGAGAAAACCTGTACACATGCACTGTACATTATTACCCAGTGCACTCCGAGTGCTGGTCTTCATCTTACCACACTACTGGATTCAGCCCCTGGAAATTTCTTGGAAGGTTATCCTACTTGGGCTTCCTGATGCTGCTCTTTCTTTTCATCTACATTTAGCTTCCTTACTATGTTTTTTTCCTATCTCTTCACATATCAGTACCACCTCCAACTTTATCACTGATTTATCCTTTTTTTGTCTAAAGACAGGTATTTTACATATGCTACTTCATTCCACTGTTCAATTAATTTTGAGACATAAATCATTATTCTCGCTTTACAGACAAGAAAACTAAGAAAAGACAATAACTGGTAAAGGGGTCACTGAGGAGGTATCCAAACCCAGAGTCAAATCTAAGCAATGTAGCTGGACAGCTTCTGCTCTTGACAAACTAGTCTTGACCACCTTCCTTCCCTTCCAATTCCAAAGCCAATCAATCACCAAATTCTACTAATTATCCATTGACACTATCTTTTAAATCTAACCACATCTCTATTTCTCTCTTATTAACTTAGGTAAGACTTTATCTCTACTACTTGATTATTATAAAGTATTTCAACTGGTTGTCCCACTAATGGATTTTCTTATTTATTACAACTTGTAGCAGACACTTCTAGCTATTCTTCAGCATCTGTTCTTTCTGCAGTGATGGTATTTTTAACTGGGCACAGCTCAGGCCAGTTTCCTAAATGGCCTTTTACTGCAGTTAGTCAGATGACTCTGTGGACCCTGAACTATACATAGGAGTCATGTAGGACATGCCGCTTTACTCCTGTCTACTAGCTGTGATGTGGAAGAAGCACCATGTGGACTGTGACTGACAGCTACAGAGTCCCAGTCTACTGACTGCCAGGACAACCCTGGGAAGCCTAGCTCACTTTCATTTATTGAATCACTATTATTTTGAGTCTCTTTTTCTCTGTCATATTAGGAGTATAGTAACTAATGCTAACTTTGGTACCACATGTGGAGTTGTTTAAGCAGAATCTAAAATGAAGACCTGGCCTACCTGGCACATAATATGGGCAAGATCACAAACACTACAGGTCAGAAAGACAGCATAAGAGCTTGCAAATTTTTCTGTTCAACTATGGCACCTAGATAGGTGGTAGAATGTTACTCTGTGTCTATGAGGATGTTCTGGGAATTAGATTAACCTTTGTATTAGTAGGCTAGATAAAATTATATTCCACAATACGTAGGCCTTGTCCAATCAGATAAAAAATGATGGAATAGGACAAAACACCACCCAATGAGGAATTCTCTAGCACATGGCTTTCCTACCTGAACAGCAACAGTGGACCTTGTCTGCCGGTTTAGCCCACAAATTCTGGACTTAGCCTTCTAAACTACCTAAGCCAATTCATAAAAGCTGAACCATAACCTCCCTCTGCAATACACACTTGGGAGCTTCTCTGGTGAACCTAATATAGTCAAAGACTTTCATTATTCCAATGAGTAATAAAATCATGGGAAGACAGACCTCATGCTAACAATGTTTATGTAAGTCTGGAGTAGCTAGAAGAGAGTCTTAAAATGTCAGTACATGCTAATGACAGAAAGGTTGGGAAATCTGGGCAATCTGGAAGTGGGGATGAAAAACAGCTCTTCTACAAAGACTGCTTATGGATTACATCTGACCCAGCCAGCTGAGACTCTGGGGGTATGCCCGGAAGTAAACTCGGGACCTCACGCTTGCCAGGCAGATGCTGTGCCACTGAGCTGAACCTCTGACCCTGCCAACTGAGAACCTAGTGCTTTGGGTCTTGTAGGAGTGAAGACTCCATACTCCAAAGTGAGCGAACACATTGAAAAGGCACCCCTGAAGAGGTAGCTCTTAATTTTCTTTTCCAGAAGACACAATTCTCTACTCAATTTTTTAACTGTTATGGTATATATATATATATTAATAATTTTATTGAGAAACAAATAGTAATGAGACAGTTTCAAAACTGATTAGTAGGTCAGTTCCAATAATAAATACATTGCATATTGTTGTCTTAGTGGTTATTCATTGAACAAGATGCAGACATGATATCCTGCCCACAAACACTATTAGAACAAATGTTTCTATTCATTGAATTAAGAGAAAGTACCTGTATATCTATCCTATTTTAAATATACAGATACATATATTTGCGTAATTCTATAAGAAAGATTTGCACTAATAATGTTTGGACAGGATATCCTGTCTGCTTCTTGTACTATGGATAATCACTAGGAAGATAACAATGTAAAAAGTATTAATTATTGAAACTACTACAATTCAGCTTTAAAAAAAAATGAGTATACAGCTACATTCTCTTAATTCATTGATTAGAGACATCTTCTCTAACAGTGTTTTTAAATAGAATATCATGTATGCACCTTGTACAACAAAAAATCACTACGAAAACAATATGCAATGTATTAATTATTGAATCTGTCCTACTAATTTGATTTGAAACTGTCTCATTGCTATTCTTCAATAAAATAAAAAAATGAATATAGAGATACAAAGTGGTCATTCATTCATATCCCCTTTTTGTTAAGTTTTGTCAGAGAAGGGTATTCCATTGTCATTTAAATATTGTAAGAGCATGAATTCAGCAAAATATTTCATTCAGCAAAATAGTCCATAACAGTATTGGGTTGTCTGTAGGACTGGCAATGTCAGAAGTTGTTGACTTGAGCCTTTTACAGCTCAGCATATTAATACAGCTTTACTTTTTTTTAATCACCTGGTTCTCTTTATTTTTTTTTTGTCTTTAAGATAAATTATAATTCAAAGATATACTATAAATCTTAAAACAAAAATTAAGATTAAGCATTATTCAGAAAATTACTAATTAATTAAAAACTAAATATTTCAAAGCATTTGAACTAAGAAAAAGTTTTCATTATACTGAAGAAATAACAAGAATAAAACATAAGATAAATGCTGGAATAACAAATAAATAACCATCACTTCTGACAGTTTGGGGATATTGCACAAAGTTCTATGACTATGACACACTGGTAGCCAGGTGTCCCTTGTCGGACTGAGCTACAGCTATTTCCTTGAAATCCACCCAGTAGTCCTATACTGAATCTTGACCCATAGGGTGCAAGAGAAGTCCATTTGCAGAGTGTGCTGATGGAAATATTTTGCTGCTATTTACAAAAGAATAACTGCAAGACTACTATTCTTATTCTCCTGTGTTTGTTTGCCCTATTTGGTGGGTTCTTTCCATTCTCATTCATGGGGTTGTGATCATTTTGCTCCCCTCTAGAACATCATTTAGTAGTCTGTGTAGGCTTGGCTTTGTCATCATGAAATTCTTTAGTTGTTGTTTGTCATGGAAATATTTTACTTCTCCATTATACTTGAAAGAGTTTTGCAGGATGTATCAGTCTGGGTTGGAATTTGTTTTCTTACAAAACTTGAAGTACTTTGCTCCATGATCTTGTTGACTTGATGGTTTATGAAAAGAAATCTTCCATTATTCTGAGGGGGGACTGGGGAAATGGCTCAGTGGAATAAGTGCTTCGGTGGCAAGCACAAGGGTCTGAGTTCAATCCCCAGTTCTGCCAAAAAAAAAAAGATCATCACATTATTCTGAGGGGTTTTCCTTTAAATGTGATCTGTTTTTCTTTAGTGGCTTTTATTATACTGTTCCTGGGATCTTGATTATTATATGTCTGGGAGTGGTTTTAATTGGGTTGATGTTATTTGGAGCTCTATATGCTTCAGTTCCCGGAATGTCACATTGTTGTCCCATATTTGGAAAGTTTTCTGCTATTACTTCTGCCCATATTCTTTTTACATCATTTGTATTGACTCCTTCCTTCTCATTGATGCTTATTAGTCTCACATTGTTCATCTTGGCATCGTCTTGAAGGTGTTGAATTACTTTTTCCTGCATCCTAGTTATTTTTAAGAGATCTCTGCTTACTTTTTCTCTAGCTATAATAGTGTCTTTAAGGTCAGAAAGTCTATTTTCACTTTCACTAAAATGGATTTGCCAGCTTGTGATTGAGGTTTTAATTTCCTGTGTATCACTTTGGATCTGTTTCATACATTTTATTTCTTTCCTATATTGCTTATTCAGGGGATCTATCATTTTTATATTCTGCTCTATTTTTTATCAGTGTATTCTTTAGAAGCACTTAATACTTCTTTGATTATAGTTATCACTACATTTTTTACTTCAGAAATTATTTCTGATCTGATCTCTTCTATACCTTTCTGCAGTTGTTTCTTTACTTCCAACACTATTATTTCAGAGATTTCAGGTATATGATTTCCAATTTCCCCTATGATAGTGTCATTTGCATTTGTACTGGGTGGCCACGGGGCCTCAGACTTCTTTTTGTTCCTTCTCTTTGTCATTTTGTGTACCACTGATTTTTGAGCTTTGGTGTAGAGCTTAGATAGAGTTACTACCTTAGCAAGAGGTCTGGATCTACGAAGTTCACACTCTTCCAGGTGGGTGTGGGTTGGGTTCTGGCTCCACTTCTTCCTGCTGCAGCCTTGCAGGTGAACCCTTTGTGTCACACTGGCAAGATGTTCTGCTTCTGAATCAGCTGGGTGGGTCTTGCCGCTAGCCTCTTTGTAGGGAATTCTGCTGAAGGGTTCCACACTGGGCCTGTGCTCTGGGTCGCTTCAATATCTGGTGGCCAGGGCAGACTCACTCACATGCTGGGCCTGTGCTCTGGGTCTATTCAGGATCTGGCAGCCTGGGCCAGCTTTATTTTTTATACCTTGCTTTTCATACTTTTCTTCTGGATGGTTAAGACCAAGATAAAGCAAGACCTATACATCAAGAAATGTAACTTTTGTATCTGAGGTAGCTCTTAAGAACAAATACACACACACACACACACACACACACACACACAGAGAGAGAGAGAGAGAGAGAGAACAGATACATAATGGCCTCAAGCTTTACCGACACTGATTGGGTGGATGTTTCTGTTCAGACAACAGAAATCAGCTCAAGAGCAAAGATGTTGTTCATACTCCATCCAATAAAAAGAAAAAAACTTCTTTTCGGCAATACTCCGTCCAATAAAAGAAGAAAACTTTTCGGGAATAATGGCAATAAAGATCAACTCCAAAAGCACTATGCTGAGAGAAAAGTTCCAGATAAAAGCACACTTGTAGTTTCATAAATTCTAAGAACAGGCAAAGCTATGGTAAATCAGAAGAAAGATTATCTTTGATAGGGAATAGTTGGATTGTGAAGGAGCATTACAAGAATGTGATAGGGTTGACAGAGTTGCCTATGTAACTGTCAAAAGGCCTGAAACTATCCATGAGCTTAGTAGGCAGGTGGGTGCACACACACACACACACACACACACACACACACACACACACTGTAAAGGCCTGGCTCACTTTATTTATTTTTTTATGTATTTATTACAGAGTCTACAGTGTTTCACTACACAGATCAGACTTGTAGTGACCCTCCTATTTTCAGCCTCCCAAGCGCTGGGATTACAGGCATAGGTCACCAAGCCCAGCCTCAATCGCTCTCTCAGTACACACTGCTTATTGTGCCAGGGATCAAACCCCAGTCCCCGCACTGTGCCTAAGCAAGCCCTTTTGTCTGCTGAGCAATCATCCAGCCCTGGCTCACTTTCTAGGTGGAGGGCAGCAGCTGTGCCCACATTTCCATTAGGAAATACATGGTCTTCATTAAGCTTTTCCAAATTCTAGTCAGGTTCCCATGCGCCTCTCAGTCCAAGGCTCTTTGAAGAGTTCCTCACATCAGCAAAGCTGCTGACTGGAAGACATGCCTGTAGAATGCTGTTGGTAGGTGTGCCTCTGCTCAGGTCTTGTGGGTTGCCCCTGTGCCCCACCTGCTTAGGTCAAGTTCAGCAACAGTACAATGACACAGACTAAATTATGTAACAAGCCCTAGTAACTGAACAAGATCGAATTTCTAGTCAATCCCTGACATCATTTGAGGAGATTCTTCACTGACCAAACCATAACACTGTAACACCTCTGCTCCTGTGAGGCCAAATAGACAATGTGGTATAATTAACTACCAACTCAAAGAGTTAAAATTCATCTTCTGCCTCTTCTTTCTAGACGTTATACAAGCTCTAATGCTTACATAAATTATATTCCCAATAATCATGCTTCATTTGGGTTAGGTAAATTTTTATTCAGCCTTTAAATCCCACTCAAAAGCTTACAGGGTCAGGGCCAGGGAGATGGCTCAATGGAATAAGCACTTCCTTGGCAAGCACAAGGGTCTGAGTTCAATCCCCATTTCTGCCAAAAAAAGAAAGCTTACAGGGTCACAGAAATCTTCATTCATTCCCATGGAATTTTTCCCTAATTGTTTTTCCAAGATGTACTTTATTATTTTTTTTAAAGGAAGTATAGACTAGAATTAAAACAAAAAAAATCAAAATGATACAAAATTTCACCTAAGAAACTAATATGTTTCACTATATTTGTTGTCTTCCAACCAGTTATTCATATTATCAGATATATATAAAATTGGAAGAAAAAAAGAAATGTATAAGAAATTAAGAAGCGAAAAAGTATCAACAATTGAACAAGACATATTTTTTTTTATATACCTCCTTCACAATAAGAGCTATGCTTTATTCGTCCTGCAGTTGTCCAACTGGAAAGTATGTTCTTAGATTTCATTTATTAAGTGAGTGAATAAATATTATCTAAATTATTAGGCAGCTCAGAAAAAGAACTCTTCAGCATAAAATAAAGGAGTATATTTAACTGCAACTAATGCCCCCAGTTTCTGAGTAAGGAACAGCTCAAGCAACGTCCAACATTTATGTTACAGAACAGATGGAAAAGATACAGGCCAGAAGCTTTATTTGGAAACAAAGTTTTAGGCTTTTTGCTAACAAATCATTTATAAAAGTGAAAAAGGATTTTCTTCAACCAAACATTGTGGATAAAAAGCCTATATAGAAAGTAAAAATCTGCTTATCAGGATTACTGCATAAGCAATAGTCTCATTTCTGATGAGGAGGTATAGTTGGTAACTTTTAATAAGTAAACTTGACTATATAGAAAAACTTGACTGCTACTTGAAAATGTAGTACCAAAAATGCAATTCAGATGTTTCAATATCCCAGATATTGCCTTTCTATTAACAAAGGGAAACAATGCAAGATGTTCATGTGGAGGACTAGAAGACAGAGTAGGTTGCTGTTACTCTGATTTTAGAAAAAGAAATACATTAAAAATATTTCAAATTCTAAAGTTTTTAAAAGCTAACAGCTTAATTCAATGTAGCAAAGACACATTTGAATTATAAATGTAATTTACTTAATTATGAAACCAAGTGTTTGAGTTCTGTAAATCTTCACCTCATTTGTTTTTTGATTCTTTTTTTTTTCCTCTGTATTTTAGGGTAGGGTCTATAGGGTGTTCAGGGTCCTCACTACTAGATCGGACTGGTAATGATTCTTCTGTTCATAGCCTCCCAAGAGCTGGGATTACACGCATGTGCCATCACACCAAGTCTCAATCGCTGGGGGCGGGGCCAGCATGGCAGGTCTGGAGATCGAATCCCCTGACCCCTGCGCCTGCTTGCAGGCACTTCAATCTGCTAGGTATCTGGCTGGTCGTGATTCTTTTTGATTTTTTGTTTCACTTCTGCTTTGCTTCAAGCCTGTCAGTCCTTCTGTACTTCATTTCTTTACTTCTCCAAAGCGCTCAGGGGTGTCCTTTCATTTATCTGTCGCTCCCACTCCACATCTTTTCCTGGTACTCTGCTCCTTCCTGGAACTCCCTCCCCCTTTCCTGGTTTTGTTTCTTTCCAGTCATTCCCATTTCTTTCATTATTCCCTCACCTGTTTCTCACCATTTCACTGTGTTCACATCAGTTTACTATTTCTGCTGGTAAATAGCAGTCTGGGCAAGAAAGCAAATAAAAATCCCCAGCGCTATTGTGTACTGCGACCACAGAAACATTAAGGTGAAAAGTAGAAGCTCATAGACAATCTATCAAATAAATGCAGATTTAAAATTAAGTTTCAGGTACTATAAACATCTAAAACACAGACATTTCTTGGTTGATAGCTACCCAGCACTATCAGTTTTAAAAGTATTATTTTACAAGCCTTGGGGGGTACCCTTCACTCTGCTCATAGTAAGTAATCAAATTTCCAGATATCAAACTGTTTATTATCAAAAAAGTTCTACAAATTCAAGATAAAGAAACATGACTGAGCTAGTTTCAGATACTGTATCCTGCAGCTATTCTTTTGTCAGCCTAAGAAACAAAACCCAGGCTGATAATTATCTTTTCTCTATTGGCAGTCTTTGCAGAAGGGATAGTTTTTATATACTATTGGTAGAACAGGGTAATGACATTAGCTATTCCTGAGACAGATTATAATAACAAATTTTAACATATTTATTATCATTCTGAAGATGGAGATCTCAAATTTAATACACCTTCCCAACAGTTACTTACTTCACGATATACATATGGGCAAGGGGGGGTTGGTCAGAGCTAAAGTCATCTGTTAACATTGAGCACTAGGAATAGAGCTTTGTGTGGCTTAAATTAGAAAACAGTGACAACAGACCATGTTAGGTGTTTGATTTAACATCAAATGCAGTTTCTTCACTTATTAAAACAAAGCAAAACAAGGACTGGGGAATGTCGCTCAGTGGTAGAGTTCTTGCCTTGCAAGTAGAAGGCCCTAGATTTAATCCCTAGCTTCCTGAGAAAAACAAACAAACAAAACAACCCCAGAAGGTCTTCAAGAAAACCACCAGAACTGACCTGATCTTGACCCGCGGTAAATGTCAGTATGAAGAGGAAGTTTCTTATGTTTTAAATTATTTAAAAAGTTTTTCAAAACTTCAAGTAAGAAGAAACTGTCTTCAAATGAAATCCTTTGCATTTAACCAGATAAATACATATTCCTCTGGCTGGACTAAGGAACTCTCCTGGTCACTCCAGGTTGTCCCAACAGCACTGCTGCAGACCCCTGTCTTTATGCAGCACAGTTTGAAAACCAATGATCTAAATAATTTTTTAGAGAAAAACAATGACTATCTTCTAAAGAAAGAAGTCCCCTGACTCCTACAGTGGCCAGATTGGAAGATAACTGAAAGCCTGTAGAAAGGCACTTCAGTGACTCCAGGCAGGTCATCAGCATGGAAGGAAGGACATGGCAGTGAGCAGCAGCCAGGGAGCCTGGGGTACAGGGGCCAGGGAGTCTAGGGTTCAGGGGTCGGGGAGCCTGGGGTCCAGGGGCCAGGAAACCTAGGGTCCAGGGCTGGGCTAGCCTCCCCACCAGGAGTGTTGCAGCTTCCCACAGACAGGCTGGACTGACTCTGCTACTACAGCTTTAGCTCATATCCTCTGGGTCATAAATATAGTTTTTCCAACAGAAAGAAGATTCAGGGGAGGAAAACAAATATAAAGTACAAAGGAACCACTAATAATGCACAAATGACCAAAAGCTTTTTTCAAAATAGAAGAATACATGGGTAATCCTCAGTCATACTTAATGGTCACCACTTAGAAATATTTTTTTAAAAAGTCTGAAAGTTTTAAAATAAAAGAATATAGGGGTCAGGGAGATGGCTCAGTAGAATAGGCACTTCCCTGGCAAGTGCAAGGGCCTGAGTTCAAACCTTGGTTCCGAAAAAAAAAAAAAAAAATATATATATATATATATATATATAGATAGATAGATAGATAGATAGATATAGATATAGATATTGCTTCTATGTTGCAAATACATACTTATGCTTATTTGCCCAGTTTTATTTTAATCTTTTTTTTTTTAATTTTTAAAGAGAATACAAAAAGATAGTAAAAAAAATTAGAAATGACATAGGGGCCAGCCAAACAGCTCAGTGGATTAAAGCACCTGCAAGCAGGCACGGGGCTAGGGGTTCGATTCCCGGGCCTGCTGTGCCGGCCCCACCTCCGAGGCGTGCTGAGACAGCAATCAATATTGGGCATGGTAGCACGTGCCTATAATTCCAGCCCTTGGGAGGCTGTAAACAGGAGGATCACTACAAGTCCTATCTAGTACTGAGACCCTGAATAACGTGTACACCCTTCCCTAAAATACAAAAAGAAAAAAAAAAAAGAAATAACATGGAATTTTACTAACAAAAATGATAGGAATACAACAATGGTTATTATATTGCACATCATTATCTTCAAATTTTTTTTTATATCCATTTAAGGATTGCCAAGTTATTAACAAAAATTAACTCACTCTTGTTAGTATCAAAGGTATCTTTTAAACCAAATAAACTGCCCTGAATTAATGAAGTGCTTTAAGTATTATTTTGAAGAACTCTGTGTATTCTAACCTCAGCCTATGGGAAACCATCATTCATGGGAAAAATTTTCATAACTTCCTAATGAACTTTTATCTTTCTAGGCTTGCTCCCTATATCTACCTTTTGTAGAAAATAAAGCAGTCATTCTAAAATAAATCTAATCATTTTGTTGCACTATTAAAGGTATTTCAGTGGTTCCTTACTATATATGTGTATTATTTGAAGATATGGAGTAAGCTATTCAAATTAAATATTAGTCCAAGACATAATAAAATAAATAGATTCTGTGATACTGCTTCAGGGTAGAGGACCTTCCTACCATGCACAACATCCCATGTTTGATTCCAGGGCCAATTGAAAAACCAACAACAACAACAAAAAACCCCAGCTGTTTAACCCTAGTAAACACATGTGCTAGCATCTTATTTTTGAAGGGTGAAAATAGGGTTCTCTATAGTCTCTGGAGAAGAGAAAAACTACTGAGAAAATTCATATGCTTCTAAAACAGCATGACTAAAATATGCAAGTCAAAACTTACAGGAGTTCAAATCATGGTTTAAAAATTTTAGCACACCTTTTTCAATAACTGACTAGAGAATCAGTTTTAAAAATACTAGAGAAAAATATATTTCTATGTATGTAAAAATATAAAGTACAATCAAACATTTTATAAAATATACATAAAATATTTTATAAGCACCAATATGGAGCTATGAGCAAAATTTTCAGAGGGTTGATTAACATAGCATATGTTTGTTGATCAAAATAAAAATAATAAAATGGAAAACACATACATTCCCAAATAATGGGAACAGAAAATAAACATGTAACAAAAGGATCTATAAAATTAAACTCTGTGCTGGTCGGATAGCTCAGCGGACTAAAGTACCTGCGTAAGGCAGGAGTAGCGATCAGGGCTCTGATCAGGGTTCCATCCCCCGCGTGCTGTGCCAGCCCTGTTCCTGTGGAGTGTTGAGATTGCTAATAAGACTGGGTGTGGTGGTGCACCTGTAATCTCAGCACTTGGGAGGCTGAAAACAGGAGGACCCCTAGGAGTCTGATCTGTGTAGTAAGACCCGGTACTGAAATACATAAAAAAAAAAATTAGATTGAAGAGAAAAATCTGACAAACCTCAGTTAAGACTAATTATTAGTAACAATGAAACAATATTTGTTGAATTAACATGAAATAAAAAGAGGACATCACTATAAATCTTACACATTAAAAAGTTAAGGAAATGTATGCAATTTCCTACCCGGGCACCCCATGCTTAATCTGAGCAAAATTACATCCTCCTCATACCTCCTCTGCACCCCCAGTATTCCCTCCAGGAATAGTTTTTATTACATTTTATAGTCAGTGAGCTAAGGACCCTGAGAACAAGGATAATGTATTTTAGCCTGCAGTTCTTAGTAAACTTACCATATGACATGGATCTTAACAAAAGTTGGATAAATTAATAAATACTGATAAACTATTGTGTTTGAGACTATATTTCATATCATCAACCTACATACTTGAGACATTTTTATGAATGAAAACACAGTAACTACAAATTACAGCTTTGGATGTTTCTCAAATCACTGTTTTTTGTTTTTGTTTTTGTTTTTTTAGAGCAGAATCTATTTAATGAAGGAAAGAAAGCTTCTATCCAAGAAAGGAACAAAAGAAGGACCCAAGTGGGGTGCTCTCTTGAATCACTTTGCTCAAATAAATTATGTATTTTTAATCATAGAACCTCTGATCCTGCCTCTGAACTTAAGAGAAAGAAGGAATGTAGGAAGGAATGGAGAATAAAAGAAAGGAGAAAGCAGAACAAAAGGATGGAAAAAAACTAGTATTAGGGCCAGCCAAATAAACTGGCAGATTAAAGTGCCTGCTCAGGCAGGTGCAGGGGCCAGGAGTTCCATCCCACATGTGCCATGCCGGCCCCGCCCCTGGGGTGGCTGAGATGGCACTGAGACTGGGCGTGGTGGCACGCACCTGTAATCCCTGCTCTTGGTAGTCTGTGAACAAGAGAATCACTATGAGTCCAATCTATGCAGTGAGACCCTGTAGACCCTATCCTAAAATACAAAAAAAAAAAAAAAAAAAAAAAAAAAAAAAAAAAAAAACAGTATTAATATTAGTTGTAATTTTAGTAAGTTTTGCTTTTTGGATTCTGAGCATGTGATTACACGTGATGGTAATACGCAAAGTTAACTAAAGCACTCTAACTTTGTAAACAATATACATAAAAAAACTGAAATAGTGGTTGAAGTCTCCCACTTGGATAGAACTATCTACCCACAGATTAGCTTTTCAATATAAACACACCCACTTGGTGGTGGTCGCATTGTTCGGGAGGCTGAGGCAGGAGGATTGTTGTGAGTTCGAGACCAGCCTGAGCTACAAAGTGAGCTTAAGGCCAGCCTGAACTGCATAGTGAGACCCTGTCTCAAAAAGACAAAAAAAAAAAAAAAATGACAAAGGCCTCAACTGCACAATCCCCAGGAATCCTTCGGCTCAGCTTAAGAACATCAATGAGCAGTGGTTAGAGTTTCTCAATATTTCTTTTACAATACAATTCTTGCTGTCAGAGCACCAGTTTTTAAGGATTGTTATCTGACTGATTTATATAAATTTTCAAAATGTTACCCAATAATCTAACCATCAGTTTTCACTGAGTTCATAAATTGGATTTTCCTTGTAAAGTACTAAAAAAGAACACCAGAAGGGGTCAGTATTTTGCAGTGATTGATTTTCTTCTAGGAAATGGATGACATGATACATTACTGCAATAAGATCCCTACATTTTTGGTATAAATCATACTCTTCAGTTAGTGTTTTCCCAACCAAGAATCACATAAACTTCTCGTACACAAATATTATCGTTATCTTCTAAAAAGACTACATAAATAGCACTGCAGAATACTTTCCCACTGTATTTTTCTTACATATGAACAGAAATGAAGCAAAGGAATTTTGATTACTATAATACCAGATATGACCGACTGTGAAATTCTTTAGAATACTGATAATAAAGGTATACTATTTCCTTTTGTGTTGTTTAAGACAGGGTCTCACTATGTACTTCAGACTAGCCTTGAACTTACTATCTAGTCAAGGCTAGCTTTGAACTCACTACAGATCCTCCTGCCTCAGCTTCCCCAGGAGAGGATTGCAGATATGAGCGAGCCAGCCTGCATTAAATGGCATTCTATGAATAAATTTGGCTCCTGTTCAATTATTCTTTTCCTTTTGTTCTTTGAAAATAGTTTTGGAAGGACGGGTGAGATAGCTCAGAGGACTAAGCACCTGCTTAGACAAGCATGGGGACCAGGGTTCAATCCCTGGCATCACATGCAGCACTGGCCCCACCACTGGGCACTCTGAGCCAGGACCGAGTTCAGGCATGGTGACACATGCCTGTACTCCCAGCCCTGGGGAGGCTAAAAACAGGAGGATCACTATGAGTCTGAGCTGTATAGTACAACCCTGTACCAAATACATAAAAAAAAGAAAACAGTTTGGGAGGTATTTGGGAAACTTTTATGTAATTTATATTTTCATGTTATATAAATTCAATAGAAAAGTCTAAATTCTCCATTGTCCATTAAGTATAAAATGAACTCATGCTTCCAAGGCCTTTCTCCCATCATTATGGTATGTTACATGCTTTATTTAACTTTACATGCTTAAAAAAACAGGTTGTTACTATTTTCATGAGTACATATAATTATACATATACATTAATTTGTGAGAAATTTAAAAAGAAATGTTACATATGATGAATACCCCTATTCTTTTTTTTTTTTGGTGTGGGGAATTGAAGTCATAACCTCATGTTTGCCAGGCAGGTGCTGTGCTGCTGAGCTATATCCCCAGCCTGATGTTAAAATTTTAACATCAAAAATTGCTGCTAAGTGAAATATCAACTTGCATTTATGTGTCACATTTATTAAAATATGTAAGATTAACATTTAGTTGTAGGGCTGGGGAGATAGCTCAGTAGTCTAAGCACCTGCCTGGTGCAAGAACCCAAGTTTAATCCCTAGTACCACATGCCATGCCAGCCCTGAAATCAGGCATGGTGGCACATGTCTGTAATCCCAGCACTAGGGAAGCTGAGATAGGAGCATTACTAAGGGTCTGAACTGTGTAGCAAGACCCTGTATCCAAAAGAAAAAAGAAAAATTTGTTGTAAAGTACTGTCTTCTCAAAAGCTAAAATTCTAAACACTATGAACACTATCTGATAAAAATGCAAATAATTTAGGGTGAATAAATATATAGCCATAGAGGACAGAAAATAGCTTTGAATATATATGTTAACAGATAAAAGCAGAATTGTTTAGACTTTCTGATAGTTAACTGATTATGTCAACTTGAGTAAGAAATGCCCAACTAAACCAGGTGTGGTGGTGCACAGCTGTAACCCCAACACTCAGGAGGCTAAGACAGAAGAACTGCCACAAGTTCGAGGCCAACCTCTCTTATACAGTGAGTTTAAAGCTAATCTGAACTACATAGCATGAACCTGTATAAAAACAAAGACTAAATAAATAAAGATCAGGAAGGGCACCTCTGCTTTGGAGGAGCTCCAGGCATCATTTTGTGGCTTTCAGGATGGACTCTCCATCCTGCAGACCCCCCGACCTCCTGAAGGACTGGCCCCTCCTGAAGGACTGGCCGGGTGGGTACAGCAGGCTTTGGGTTTCAGCTGAATCCTGCAGATCTCTAGCAGACAGGCAGCCTTTCTGCACTCTTCTGCACCTGACTGTGTGTGGGAGGAGGGAAGGAGGGAAGCACTAAAAGCCACTTGTAAATTCTTGTGTATCTGTATGTCTTGCTTTAAATATTTCTCTAGTAAGCACTGATTTTGGTACCTGGCATAGCTCTAGAGAGACAGAATTGTAAAGATGAAATTCTTTAATGACTTTAGGGGTTCCTGGAGTCAGCTCTCTAAATTTGATGAGACTAAAAATGCCACAGTCTCTCCTTTCAGGACTGTTAGGAATATTGACAGCATGAAATGTTTAAAGTAATATGCAATGTAGATCCACTTTATCCTAATTTACAACTTGGGAAATGTAAGGAATTTAGCTACTCTATATATGTCAGTCTTGAAAAATTTCAGCAGAATGGGAAATATAGGCTGACTGGTTATTCTTAGCATCTCTGAATAAACTAGTGAAGGAAGACAATGAGTTTAAAATTTCCACACGAAATCTAATGCTTCTAGCTGTGAGGAGAAATTAATAAAGGAAAATAAGGAGCTTGAAGATTCAAACTCCCAGCTTTAGACCCATAAAAACCTTAAGTTTGCAAGCATGTTCTGAAAAAGAATCTCCCCTTCTTTTGCTGAGATTGTAGAAACCCAAACATAGGCCCTCATAAGTCAGTTGGCTGAAATACAGCATAAATTTAATGCTCAGTATGGAGAGGCACCTGAAGTAAAAGGTGAAGGCTCTGACTAAAACAGAATGGGACCCCACACACTGAGATGGAGACATCTGGGAGGACCCTGATAAAGCGGAGGTGCTGAGCTCTAAGACTCCGATGACGTCAGTCTGCCAGAGGAAGGGGTTTGCTCACCCAGTGGCAAGGCCACCCCTGTGGTGCTGGCCTCTCCCACTACATTTCTACAAACTAATTCTGTGTTGACCAAGCTACTAACCCTCTGGACTCACCCTCGCCACCCACTCTGAGAGCTATAACCAGGTGTGTCTAGATGTACCCCAAAGCTTCACGCCATCTCAGATACGGCAGGCTTATCAGAGATGCCTGTCTAGAGTGTGTGTGATGCTGGGACTATGGGTGTGTGATTAACAAATCAGTCTACTGATTGGTTCGGCAGATCTCTGGCTAGAATTAAGGGCGCGAGTGCTACACAGCTCTTGGTGTATAGCCTGCATACAATATGAGGGACAGAAAGAGTCTTGCTCTTTGTTGCTTTTGCTGTCTTCCGCCACCATGAACTGTTGCACTCTGCCATGTGTCACTGTGTCTTAGAGCCAGCCAATGATGGACTGGAACCTCTACACACTGACGGCTAAATAAACCTTTTCCCCCTTTAATTTGGGGTGTCGAATATTTTGTCTTAGCATGAGAGAAAAGTAATTAAGATGTGGCCTAGGGAGTACACATTCTCCCATGAGAAGCTCCACTGTTCTCCCAAATGAACTCTTAAAGCAGAGGCCTGACGAGCAAGTGTAGGAATAGATTTTACATGTGTGGGACCATGATGGCAAAAATATACACCTGGATCAGGCTGAGCTTGTTGATATGGACACACAAAGCAGAAATTCTGAATTTAATGTTTGCACCTCCTGGATTAAAAAATGGCATTAATGGTTTATTTAACTGATTGGCAGAAGTATGGATCAAAAGATGGCTCACTGTGAATGAGTTAGAGATGACTGATATTTCATGGTTTATCGCTGATGAGGGGATTCAGAGGCTTAGGGAAATGGAAATACTGGAGTAGATTCATAATATGAAAGCTATTCTGAAGAGCTCTGTCACTGCTCTTCTCTGTATGCCAAACCTTACAGTAGGGCTGCAGTTATGTAGTTATGGAAAAGTATGACAACCCAATTGAGGCAGAATGATAAATGGTCCAAACCTTCGAGAATGAAGGCATGGGTCACTCCCACCAGGAAAAAGACTGTGAGGTGCCTGCTGAAAGAAGGAATGGGTAGAAGAAGGTAGTTCTACATACCAGCTACGACCCATGATCAGTTACAGAAATAAGAAATGTAATGGTAATAGTTCTCTCCTAGCATGCTTCCAATGCAGTATAATTTGATAGTTATAATAATGGTTCTTAAGCATTGCTTAACCCATGTTATAACATTCAAGTTATAGACTGTTAGGAGCCAAAAAACACCTGTCTTTGGGCTGGGGAGATAGCTCAGTGGAATAAGCACTTCCCTGGCAAGTACAAGGGCCTGAGTTCAATCCCCAGTTGCACCAAAAAAAAAAGACCTGTCTTCTATTCTGGGAAGGGAATTAGCATGTGTCTTCTATATACAGGCTACTTATAATGTATTAGGCTTCATTCTGAACTTGCCTTTGCATCTGGACACTATGACTTGAAGAAATGTATCTAGTCAAATTCACAAAAGGGTGCATTGTGACAGTTAACTGATTGTGTCAACTGGAGTAAGAAATGCCATGAATGTGGAAGAGTCATTCAGAGGACAGTCGCCAGAATGGTACAAAAGGAAAACAAGCGGGAAGGCTCGCTTTTGTTCCTTTGCAGGAGCTCCAGTCCCTACCATGACCTTGGAAGCTATTTCCTGGCTTTCAGTACAGATCATTCAGCCTCTAGCACAGACCCTTCTGCCTCCTGGTACAAACCCACACAGGACACCACAGTGAGTTCTGGGTCTCTGACTGGACCCTTCAGCTCCCCAGGGTACACACAGACATTTTTCACTCTTCTACATGTGACTCTGTGGGCAAACACTCTAAAATAATCTTGTAATTTATTATATATTTGTATATCTCAGGCCAGGGAGCTAGCTCAGCAGCATAAGGTTCCAAGTTCAATCTCTCAGTACCACCCAAAAAGGAAAAAAAAAAACAAAAAATATTTGTATATCTCACATTAAATCCATCTCTCTGATGAACATTGACTGATAAAGTCTTCAAGAACATAGTTCAGCCAAAAGGTTTGACTTATTTGCTTCTTAACCACCCTTTCCAGGCCTTTGTTCTCTATTGAATACCATCCTCTGTACCCAATATACTGCCAGGCACTGCTTGCTTACCTGTTTTTGGTAACTGCTCTGTGCAAATACAAGGATCTTAAATCTACCCTTTACAGTGTGACTAAAACTCATACACATTACCTTACTGTCTTGTAGATTTGCATTTAAATCCTTTTATCTGTTATTATGAAATAAAAGGTTTGCCTTTTGTTAAAAGAATAAGAAGTGGCATTTGAATTCTTTATCTCTTATTATGGAATTAAAAGATTACTTTTTGTTAAAGAAATAAGAGGTAAGGAAGGTTCAGAAGATAGGCAAGAGAAACTTCTGTGTAAATGATATAGTTATTAGCAGAGTTATCTCTAATGAAAAAATTACTATAATTTATTTTTTCATTTGTTGAAGTCAAGAGTAATAGATGAGAGATTGAGTCTGGTATTATCACTTTTTCTTTATTGCTTTTTTACACCAAGACATCTAGATACTGGGAAATGAGACCATTTTCTGCCTGTAGATTGACTATCCCTTTCTCTTCCATTTACCTCATAATCACATAGTTAATGGACTCCAAGTGTTAGCCACTTCACGTAACTCCTAAATCTCCCAAGCAGCAGGGGCAAGGATTGAACAGGAGTGCTCAAGGCCAAGAATGGGATGACAGCCTTTCCCAGTCAGGGGTGAGTATATGAAGACCTGTACTCATGAGAGAGAAGGCAGTTCTGAAACCTATCAGTAATGACTGAAGTGCTCTCATATTAAAGGCTGCCTTTTGGGGAGCAGGAAGATGAGAGAGTGGAGTAACTACTATGGAGGAGCTGTAGTTGTTTCACCATTAGAGATTTCTGTGTGTGTATGCTCTCTATGATCCCGGTGAGGATGACTAATGTTAAAGAAATGTGGAAAGATAAAGGAAATTGACTAAATAAACAGAAATAAATGTCAAAACCAAAACTAAGCTTTGGCCAAAACCATATAAAGCAACTGCAATCAAAATAAATTATGTAAATTGCTTTACATTTATGCCTAATTATTTTGCAGCACAATAATGATACCTTTTTTTGTCAAATTAACTTTGCTATAAATTTAATTACAGCTTTAAACTGTAAATGTTCAGCCCTTGTAATTTACTGCCTTAAAATAATTGTTTACTGAGTTCTTCCGATATGTCAGGGACTAAATTATATATTGGCAATTTTAAAAAAAAGCAATCCCAGATCCCATAGGATTTAAAATCTCAACAGAAAGGGAAGCCAGCAAGCGTCAAGTGCAGAACTCCCCCTCTGCCTCTGCCCTCCCCTCCCCTCCCCCCTCTCTATGTACACATTAAAGGTAATGATGCCAACCCTAGTCCTAGAGAGTCAAAGATGACAGAGGTGATCCCTGAAGAATCAACTTAGTAAGGACAAAGTGAAGGATAAGTAAGAACTCTCAAATGAAAAGAACAAGGCTGGTGAGATAGCTTAGCAGACTAAGTGCCTATTTTGGCAAGCACAGGAACCCCTCACCCAGCATGCCGTACCAGCCCTGCCCACAGGGCATGCTGAGCCATGACCCAGTCCAGTCCTGGTAGTGCACGCTTGTGATCCTAGCACTGGGGAGGCTGAAGACGGGAGGATCACTATGAGTCCGAACTATATGGTGAGACCTTGTACCAAATACATTAAAAATAAATAAAATAAAATGAAAGGAACAGGAAATGCACCAGTCTCAAAGCTCCACACTTTATGGAGCCTTGCAGAGTTGTTCTGGTGAAACACAATGCTAACAGGGTCCTGAGACAATGAGGTCAATAAAGGAAAGATCAAGAGAGTTCCTGGATATTACACTAAACACCTGGAAATGTCTGGGACCAAAACATAAAACAAGGACCTGGAAATCTTGCAAGTAATGGGGAACCCACTGCATAATCCCCAGAAAAATGACAGGATCAGATTTATTTTTCAAAGGCATCACCTCAGTTTCACTGTACTGAAAGAAGTATAACTCATTGGTTAGGAGTTATTTGAAACCCAGTGACAGACACTGGTGATTTAGGTCTGAAAAATGGAAAGAATTGATATGTAACAGGTACAGTAGAGATGTTTTATTGATTAGGTGTAAGAGTATGTGGCTTTCACAGATACATAAATGCATTGTGGTATAGCACTTTAATAAAAGAGGCAAATGGGGGGGTCCAATTTTGATTTTTTTGTGTGTGTTGGTGGCTTTGGAGTACTGGGAGAACATTAGAAATTATGACTTTAATCTTTAATTTTTATTTTGTATTTTAGGGAAGGGTCTACAGGGTGTTCAGGGTCCGGCTACTAGATCAGACTCCTAGTGATCTGCCTGTTTACAGTCAACCAAAAGCTGGGATTACAGGCATGCGCCACCACACCCAGTCTCAATCTCTGTTTCAGTGTGTCCTGGGGGTGGGGCCGGCAAGGCAGGCCCAGAGATGGAACCCTGCCTCAGGCTGCCTGAAGGGCAGGTCTGGTAAGGCAGGTAGAACTGGGGATCTATGATGACTTTAATCTTAACTAGCTGAATTTTATGCATGGTGAGATCTCCAGAATGTAACTGAATATTTAAGTCTAAGGCTAAGCAGAAAAACTGAAGCTAGACACACATTGAGACATAACATTTTATATAAGTTGAAGGTATCTGATGGAAAAGAGGATCAATAAAATTAAAAGTTAAAAAACATAAAATTAAATAGAACACAGGGAACTGAAACTTTTTGCATATTTCATAGAAGTTACAGAAATAAAATTAGCTCTTTTCAGAAAAAAAAACTTAAAAAGCCAGGGTGGTGGCACATGGCTATAATCCCAGCACTTGGGAGGCCAAGGCAGAGGATGATTGTAAGTTCAAGATCAGCCTGGGCTACAAAGTTCAAGGCCAGCCTGAACTGCATTCCGAGACCCTGTCTCAAAAAGACCCAAAAAAAAAAAAAAAAAAAAAAAAAAAAAAAAAAAAAAAAAAAAAAAAAAAAAAAAGACTAAAAAATATTAATTAAAAAAATGCAAGTTACAGAATAGTGTGTGTATATATATATATATATATATATATACATATACATACATATATATATATATATATATATATATATATATATTTTTTTTTTTTTTTTTTTTTTTTTTTTTGGGCAAAACCAGGGATTGAACTCAGGCCCTTGTGCTTGCCAGGGAAGCACTTATTCCACTGAGCCATCTCCCCAGCAGCAGTTATTTTTGCATATATTTTTCTATGTGTATTTACTTGTGAAAAAAGGAACAGAAAAAGCTTATGAATATAAAGCAAATTTAAGTTTAACAGCTTTATAAAGAAAGGAGTATATGGTCAAGGGAGCCTTGTTTTTAACGTTTATACAAGATCAGTGTTTCCATATATTATTTATATTCTTTAAAACACACTTTCAGTTTTGTCAAATGCAACATAGTGTTTCACACCTTTAATCTCAGAACTTAGGAAGCGGAGTGAAAGGCTGATCTGGGACATTCAGTGAGCTGAAGGCCAGCCTGGGACAGACTGTTACGTGTTGTGACAGGAGAGACCCGCACAGCCCACCCCCACACAATGACAACTTATCACATAGCTTTAAAAATAGATCAAGTCAAATTAGGATAGAAGGGCTGGGCAGCTCAGTGGCACAGCACCTGCCTGACAAGCGCAGGGCCTTTAGTTCAATTCTCAGTACCAAATAAACAAATAAAAATAAAAAACTAAAAAGCCTGGGAACTGGGCAGGCTAGGAAGCTGCCAAGCTCAAGTCCAGCCTAGTGAATTAGTGAGAGCCTGTCTCTAAATTTAAAAAATAAAAAAAGTGAGCCTGGGGACATAACTCAATAGGAAGAGCCTGGATTAAAGTGCTGGCATCACAAAATAAATAAACAATTATTTTTAAAAATTAAGATAGAATGCCTGTAATCCCAGCACTCGGGAGGCTGAGGCAGGAGGATTGTTGTGAGTTCGAGACCAGCCTGAGCTGCAAAGTGAGCTTAAAGCCAGCCTGAACTGCATAGCGAGACCCTGTCTCAAAAAGACAAAAAAAAAAGAAACATAATCTTCACCAGTTAATATGTCATTATTCAACTAGAAGGTTGAAAACAAAATAGGAAGGTTTGAGACAAAAGGGAAAGAGAAACAGTATATGAAACAAAATACAAAAAAACTATCTGGGACAAGGAGAAAAAGAATTCAAGGGAAAATTTCATGAGAAAGAGAAGAAAAATAATATTCTTAGGAAGCTTGCAGTTTATAAATAAATAAATATATATGTCTCAAAAAACAACACAAACATGACATGTCACAATACTAATAAGCCCTCCTAATATTTAGTATCTATTATAAGATATAAGGGTTAGCAATGGGAATGCTCCAAGTAGCAGGAACAATTAGCTGAGGAACAAAGCGAGAAAAGCTATTTAGACAAAGATGTAGGTGACATCTCAAAGCTAGTAAGAACAAGTTCTAGGAAAAGGTATACAGAGCTTTCAAAAATCTCAGATTTGTGGTCAGGGAGACAGCTCCATAGAATAATCCCTTGTCTGGCAAGCGCAGAGTCCTGAGTTCAATCCTTGATTCCACAAAAATTTGGATTTCCCCTACAGTCTCAAAAATCTCAGATTTATAGTCTAGGAAAGGCATCAGATATTGGATCAATACAGAAACAGAGCCAATACCTAACCTGATGCAAGAACAAAACTACACTTCACTACTGTCCACAGTGCTTAGGAATTAGGATATGTGTAGCTGCCACTCAGTGTCCTTCCACATGTAAGAGATCCTCACGAATACGAGAGCACTGAGCTGTACTTTACACAGCCCAGAGCTTGGGGGAAGCACTCCTAAGTGTGGCCACTGTGTGAGTGTATTCCCTGCAGGGCCATGTGCTGTTGCTCTGGGCCCCTTGCAGAGGGGAAAGCAATTAGGCTGCTTAATATATTTCTTTTAGATACTGGTTAGTTCCTGGAAGAGTAAGTTTCAGCAAAATTTAAAAATCAAAAACGAAGCATGCTTGGCCTCTGAATCCCAGTCTCTCTCTGGCTTCCTGTGTTGCTTCTGGGCTGTCCTTCCTGCAGCCGCTGCCTCCAAGATGCCACCAGTGATGATGCAGACAGGCAGAGGCCCTCATCCCAGCCCAGCAGACGCTAGCACCAGGCTCATGAGTGACATGGGGCACTTTTTCTTTATAAAATATCTGACTTTGGGTATTGTGTTATGGAAAAAATGGACTAATAAGCATAAAATAATAGGAATTACTTGAGACAAGCATATAAGCACAGTCTCTCTTGGAACCAAAACAAAGATGCACCTAACTGCCTTTGATCTAAAGGAAACCAGTTTCTCTTGGTAGTCAGTCACTTCTGCAAGATTCTTAGAGGGGATATTGTACAACAGCTACTTTTTCCTAGGGAGATGACATATCCAGAAAACTACCAAAAAATACATGCTGGTGTGAAGCTAGCTCTTGGGGTAACTGCTCAGATTCTCACAAAAACCCTAGTTTCAACCCTATGCTGGTCTCACTATGCAAATGACTGCATCTGTGCCCTTTCAAGACAATGCCAATGACAGTGTATGTTGTTAGGAATTAGAAAACATTATAGGATGGAAAAGAATTTTCAGAAAAGCTGGGAATTTTTTAGAGCAGTCTTCACAGGAATTAATTGCTGACACCCAAACAGGAAGCCTTCCTTTTGGGGGGGTTGACATCCTCTGTCACACCTATTGAAATTACATTAGAAACCAAAGTAAGCAGTCCTCACCTTAAAAGTTCTACCTGTAGAACAGGTAAGTTTCTTCTTTGACGTATCCTGCAGGCTGCCTTCTGCGAATCGGAAGAGAACAACCAACTTCGATCATTTGAACACGGAGCATCAACTAATACCTAGAGGGAGAAGGACAAGTGATGCAGTTGTATTCTTATAAGAGCTCCATGGCAATAAATAGCAAATAAAAACAGAAACATTTCTTTTGGGACTAAAAGTATAAGATGTTTAAGTTCCTTAAGATATGTACTCACTTAATACTTAACAGAAAATATTTGTATATACTTCCAGTGTTTTTCTTGTTATTGTTGTCTGCTTTTTATGTTATCAGAAATGGAGCCTCAGGCTATCACACTGGACTACGTCCACAGTCCTTCTTTTATGTTTTAGCTTGAGACAGTCTTGTTATGCCTTTAAATGACTCAGGCTAGGCTCAAACTTTCCACCCTCCTGCCTTAGCTTCCCAATGTTGTGATCATATGCAGAAGCCGCCATGCTTAACTACTGTGTTGGCTTTTGTTTTGACTGCAGCAAAGACAGATGGGATGACTAGAGTCTACTAATGTCTAGCTGTCTTTCTTCTGAGGTGCTGGGCACTGAGCTCAGGGCTTAAGAACACTAGGCAAACAGTCAACCCCTCTGCCACATCTTGAGCCCTTTGTTATTTACATTTACCTCAGGTATCCCAAAATTTCCCATTCTCTTGCCTCTGTCTTTCAAACAGCTAAGCTTCTAGTTATGTGCCACTATGGCTGGCTATGTCTATTAATGACATTTGGTATTTTGACAACCACACAAAAGTCATTTCATTTTAAACACTTTTTTTTTGGTATTAGGACTCAAACTCAGGACCTTGTACTTGACAGGGTGGTCCTTGTGCCATTGAGCTATATCCCCGACTCCTCAGCATTTTTAAGAACTAAAAACTCACTCATTTTAAGCAGCTATTACTCTATTTCTGAATTTTAAACATTTTTAGGAGCTAATATTTCAACTTCCATTTACAGAAATAACACCTTATCCTGTAACTGTCATTCTCTAATATGAAATGTTACAGAATTGAAGTGATCTAGTGTACATTTGTGAACCAAGTAATACCTGACCTTTTGCCAGGTACTTTAAGGTACACAGAAACATAAACCATTCTATAATCTCCAAACCAGTGTTACTGCTTTCTTGGAATGATGTTGACCATCGAATGAAAACTGCTTCCAAGTTCGCCTTATCAAGATTCCCAGCATCCTGAGAAATCTCTGGCTACACATGGGAGCAGAAGAACAACAACAGCCGAGCAACACAACAGTGGTCATCTTGGGCATCTACCAGCTGGTCATGTAATGGAAGTACCTTGTCAAATGTCTCAGGCCGAGCATCGCCCATCTCTCTGCCATCCATTTCAGATACTGTAATTATATTTCTCAGAGGCTGTGGGATGAAAGATTCTAATGTTTGCCTCAGCCATCTCAGTCTCAGACTATCATATTCATTACAATGAAGATAACCTAAATACAAAGGATTAAGACGTTTCAAATGAAGGTAATGGAATTGTGAAAGTTCTACTTTTTTAGTAAATATATTTCACAGAAATCAGTTCACCATAATTATGCAGAAATAAAGCTTAAAGGTAAATATTCAAGTAATGCTTTCAAAATAAACACACACACTATGTGTGTTGTGTGTGTGTGTGCACACGTGTGCATGTACACATAACATTTACAATGTCAGGCTCACACACCTTTTCAGAAGCTCTCACGTTTAGTCAGTGTAACTGTATTACAAGAAGCACGAGACCACTCACTGGGGAGTAGGGCCAGAGAGAGCACAGGACTTCACCTCAGAGCTCAGATCCTAGACTGCCACAGTGGCCCAGAAGCCCGTGTTCCCAGACCACGGCTTCTACATGGAGCCTCTTGTCCTGCAGGTCTCAAGTGGAGAGCTGCAACCTGGTGGTAAGGATTCATGATTCAGCACACATCACCGCCAGAGAAGCCTGGTCTGGTACACAACCTTTCCCTGCAGTATGAGCTGCAGTTTGTGGCCCTGCTTAGTATCAGCCTGGGCAGCTAATGCAGGGTCTTCCTCACCTCCCCAGCCGTGGACAGCACATCAAGGACCAAGGCCCATGTCCCTGAAGCAAGACAGCAAAGTGAATGTAAGACTTGGCCTAAGAACTCAGTGCCAGGCCAGTGGAACCTCGCACTGGGCAGAGTCTATCCATCCCTATCCCCAGCCAGTGCTGCAGAGAAAGCCTGTACACTGGTCCAGGCACCACAGTTGATGGCTGGGCTGGTCTCAGGCCTATGAGTCTACCTTAGCAGGAAATGGCCCATAGCACTGCTTACCTGTGCCCTGTGCCCCTGTATCACGACTGTCTTGGTAAGATGTGGGCAACATCACTCAGAACTGCAACGCTGTGGCCACAGGACTGCCTACCACAGCAAGAGGCAGCAAAATACAGTGAGAGTTAATTGTGTGCTTGGGCAAGGGAAGAGAGGCCGCTGGGCATGGTGGCACACACCTGTGATCCCAGTATATGGGGCGCTAAGGCACAAAGACTGCTGCAAGTTCAAGGCCAGCCTGACTTCCATAGCGAGAGCCTATCTCAAAAAATCCAAATCAAAAAAAAAAGAAAAGGAGAGAGATAAGCATGAAGTTTTGTATAGGAGCCTAGGGCCTCATCATGTTTTGAGGCCTACAACCAAGAAGAATCCTGTAGGCCTAAACATAGGCCACAGATCAGGCATCTGAGCCTACCCTGGCCCCAGAATGATGGGATTCTAAATTTATCCTGTACAGCACATTGTACCTAGGTGGAAATGCAATAAAACTGGGCTTGGAGTGCCCTCTAGTGCTGAAATAGCACAAAGACCCATCTGCTCAGAGAAACAACTGTATAGAAATGTCTAGAAGCAGAGACACAAGGAAGCCAAATTATGAACACTGGAATAAACACTTAATCCTGAAATGCAAAAACTGCACCACATGCCAAACAGCAAAAAGAACTTAGGACCTCACCCAGTGTACAAAATAAGTCACTGGAAACGACCCGTACAATAACCAGTATCTAACTCTCACACAGGAAACTAGAACTATTTGTTTTAGGAAAACTTAGTGAACTCCAAGAAAATGATTCAGTAATATAGTGTACAAGCTTACAAAGAGATATAAATTGTTTGTTTTCGGTTTTTGAGACAAGGTTTCACTATGCAGCTCAGACTGGCCTTGAGCTCACTCTGTACCCCAGGCTGGTTCAAACTGGCCCATATCTTGCCTTGGCCTCCCAAGTGCTAGGAGTAGAGGTGTGCACCACCACAAGCAGCTAAACAGTTATTTTAAAAACACTAAACAATTTTTTAAATGTAACAGAGGGTATAAATAGAGCAAATCTGTAGAGAGCTGCGAATAGCTGCGCCTGAAAGATGGTGCTGGCTTCTGCCTTCCACCCCCGCCTGGGGGTGAGTGCTCTCCATAACAAACAACTTCTCATTTGGCTAAGGCTAAGACTATGGCGTTGCTTCCGCGTACCTGGACCTATCGGCTGTGCCCACGTGGCACTCCGGGGTTGGACGCCCACTGGTTTAAAGCCATGAGCAGGCTTCCCCTCGGGGAGGCAGGAGGCTAGCTAGCAGGCAGGGGGAAGAAGATTGTATAGGGGTCCTGAATAAACCGGGGAAAGAAGAGCTGGGTGTCGCGTCTTCCTTGCTGGCAAGGTTGCGCACGACACAAATCAAACAGGAATCTGAAATGGAAGACAGACTATTGGAAAATACAGCATTGGAAAAGAAAAAAATAGAATGAAAAGAAATAAAAGAGTATGGAGCTTGGTGCTAGCATTGAAACAGCAAATCCCTGAGATTGCAAGCATGCAGGTCTGTGCTGGACACATGCTGCTCAGTCCCACATGAGCAAGCAGGCCCACACCACATAGGTGGTGCCCAGTCCCAGGGCAGGTAGGAAGGCCTGGTGAGACCCAGGTATTCTGTTCCACATCAGCCAGGAGGCTGGGCCTGCCCAGACCCCAGGGTGCAGCCGCCCACCAACTCCAGGCTAGCACAACCGTTTGCTTCCCCCTGGAACACAGCAGAAGAGCCAAGAATTAACCAACAGACCTGAACATGCACAAGGAAGACACACAGGAGAGGAGGAAGCACCCAGCCCCACTGCAGCTCAAGTCCCAGCAGTCCACTCCCTCCCAGCCCCCAGCCTCATCCAGCAGAGACTGAGCACGGATTCCATCTCCATCTACAATGGGAGCAAAGACATGCTTGGCTCTGACAGGGATCGCAGTCTGGCGCAGGAGGGCAGCTCAGATGTCCACAGGCCGTAATGCCGGGCAGAGAAGACTGCGGGCAGCACAATTCATACTAACTAAATCTTGGAAACAGCTTGTGTGTCCACTAACACAGGAAATGATAAAGAAAAGTAGTATTTATACCCAATGTAATATTTATACTACCATAAAGATGGATACACTTGAGTCATTTATAGGAAAATGGATGAATCTTGAGACCATAATGTTACATGAAATAAATCAAGCTTAAATATCATGAGGTTTTCTTTTATGAGAAACCCAAATTATATTATTATTATCATTATTATCATTATGTGTGCATGGCCAGCTCAGCCTACCCTGGGGGTGGGGCTGGTGCAGTATGTGGTGCTGAGAATCGAACCATGGTCCCTGCAGGCTTGCCTAAGCTTGCCTAAGCAGGTGCTTTAGATGGCTGAGCTATCTCACTGGCCAAATTATTATTTTTTAAATGTATCTGTTATTTAATTAGGTTCTTAGTAAGAAATTTGGAACATTAATTTACTAGGGTAAATTCCATTTGTCAGAGCAAAAGCAGACTGCAGATAGCCCCAGAACTGAGAAACAGCTTTAATGTTTGGTAAAATCTGTGAGCCCACCACTTTCACATTGACCTTGCACTACTCTGAAATCTGGCCTCTCTTTATCGGTGCCAAAGAACTCAAACTCCTGGTGTCAGGCTTCTGAACCTTCTTCTTCTTCTTAAGCATCAGTGAGGTGTTTGGGGACTTTCAATTTGCTGATATCAATTTTTATGGAGACGGCAGTGACAAATTTCTGATGTGTTCTATACAGAGGAACATGGTTAAGGTTAAGAGGCCCAGTTATTATAAATACAGCACCAAAGACAGATGACAGGAAGAAATGTAGCTCCTTCTGAAATGGGAAGAGGATCAAGAGATGAAGGGTGGAGGAGAGGAGAAAGGGATGAGAAAAGGAATTAAGATGCCTTATGTGCACACCAACCCCACATAAAAAAATATAAACCTTGGAGCTGGGGAAATGGCTCAGTAGACTAAGCGCTTCCCTGGCAACTGCAAGGATCTGAGTTCAATCCCTGGTTCTGCCAAAAAAAAAAAAGTAAATCTTACGTGCTATAAACATATACAGATAAAGAAAAAAATTTAATACATTAAATATTAGAACTTCTGGGGTTCTAGAAATATTTTAAAATGCCAAAGGAACCAGGCTTGATGGTGTACCTCTGTAATCCCAGCATTTGTGAGGCTGAGGGCAGGAAGATCACTGTGAATTCAAGGCTGGCCTGGGCTGCACAGTGAACCGAACAAAAGGTAAACTAACTAGGAAAAAGAGAACGCTGAAAGAAAATCAGAGATGAAAAGGAGACATTAACATTGCAAAGGATCATTACAGATTTTTAGAAGTAGCTTGATAATCTAGAAGAAATAAAGGCAATCCTGGATACAGACACCTTGTCAGACTGAATCTGAAATAATAGAAAACTTGAACAGAGCTCTAATGGTTAACAACATTGAGTTAATATTTAAAAAAATCTGCGATTAAAGAAAAAGCCCAGGACCACATAGTATCACTGAAGAATTCTACCAAATAGTTAAATAACTAATATCAATTCTTTTTAACTTTTTCCAAAAAATTCAAAGAATTCTCGATTATACAAATAAAAATTGCCTTGACATGCAAATAGGACAAGAACACAGCAAATTATAGGATCATATCTTTGATGAACATAGAAGTAAAAATTATTGATAAATTGGGGCCTGGGAGATGCTCAGTGGAATAAGAGCTTCCCTGGCAAATGCAAGGGCCTGAGTTCAATCCCCAGTTCTGCCAAAAAAAAAAAAAAGAAAACATTATTGATAAATTATTATCACATTGAATCCCATACAATGCCACTGTTTACAACCATGGCATGGTGCAAAGGATGAACAATTACTTGGGATCGATGAGCAATTCAAACTCTGAGAAGGACCAGAGGGACTGGTGTTAATGGAGAGCCCTCAATGTGAAACCACCTCATAAAGACAGTCCTGAATGGAAGCTTCTGTGGCTTTTTATTGACAGAACTAGGACACAAGTAGACCAAAGAAGGACATCTGTGCATGAATTCATTTAGGGGCTGGGAGACGAACAAGGTAAGGGCAGCATGGTCTGACACATGGTGGATGTTAGAGCCAACCTGAGTAATTAACAAGTATGGCGAGGACAAGGCCAGAGTGCTCGTAAGGAAATGTGCTTTTTTGGCCTGCTTGGGCCTGTGGCCCTGTAGCTATCATCTAATCTCATGCATTTGGGGAGGTTTGGGCCTGTGGCTCCAAAGGTCCCTTACTGCTGCACACCCAGCTTATATAAGGGTTTGGCCAATGTCCCTCCAATATCACATTTATAACATTAGTGGCTGCCATAATTGCAATTTGCATCAAAACTGAGTTTCAAGGGGTACCAAGGTGTGACTATACTTAGTGTATGAGGATCTTCTCTTTATTTGCCATAGTCTAAAAATTCCCTGGAATGGTTTCCAGTTGCTTAGTTGTGGCTATGGGGATTTCAGAGTCTACTTCCATTCCTCCTCTACATCAATGTTGAAGGTTCATTTCTTCCTGTCGTCCTTGGAGAGGACAATTTCTTCCTGGTTTACCTTAAGTAGACACAGTGTTTTGGCCCTAGCTCTAATTGGTAAATACTCTACTTCAGTAGCCTCTTGAGTATTACCAGGAGGCTGAAGCAGGAGGATTGCGGCAAGTTTGAGACCAGCCTAGGCTACAAAGTGAGTGAAGCCCAGCCTGAACTGTATAGTAAGACTCTGTCTCAAAAAGACAAAAAAGAAAAACAAAAAGAGCAAGCAATATATAGCAACAATGCCATATATTGCAAAAAAATCATATGTATGAACATATCACTTCAGAAGTAGAGACAGGAGCCAGAGAGATGGCTCAGTAGAATAAATAAAAGATTTCAACCTATTCTAAAAGTGGAAAATATTTACAGCTAATACTAAGGGTAATTTAGGGTTAAAATGCCCTTTCTCCGAAATGGAAGCTACGTTTGGAATTTCCCTTTCAGCTTTACAATACTAACAATTACATGTCCAGAAGTCAGTAATGGATTGACAAACCACAGGTCCTGTAAAAACCAACATATGAAAGAATACAGAAAGAGCTAAAGTTAAAAACAAGTTCTACTTTGAGTGCAATTCCAGAGTGCTTCAGTTAAATTATAAAAACTGTAAGAATGCGAGGAAACAATTGTATGTTTTGTGATTTCTTATACTAAACTGCAAGCTTCAGTGACTAGTTTTTACAAAACTAAAACATCAGTGCAGGGCTAGGGAGACAGCTCAGTGGTCTACATGCCTAGGTGGCATGTGCAAAGACCCCACACCACATGCTATGCCAGCCCCATGCTGTACTGAAACAGGGTGAGGTGGCACACACTTGTAATCCCAGCACTGGGGAGGCTGAGATAGGAGGCTCACTATGAGTCTGAGCAGCATAGTGAGTCTATGTACCAAATAAGTAAATAAATAAAAGAATTTTTAAAATATAAAATAAAATATTAGCACAATATATTTTCTCTCCAATATACAGCAGCTGACATACTTGTATCACTGCCATGTGTAACCAGATTCTCACTGCCCATAACATTAGTGGCTTTCAAACTACTTTCAACAGCAAATGCTGGAATAGCAACTCCAGGAAAAAAACAAATTAAGTCTTCAAACTCAATTTTCCATTTCTCCATCTATACTTTCAAAGTATTCTTAACACAGAGATATCAAACAGTTGTCAATTATTGAAAGAAAAGCACAGGACCTGGCCACGCACACTGCAGCAGTGCCACTGACTTGCCTCCAGGGGCTGCACACAGATCCAGAACCTTCTCTCCATCTTGTAGTTCCACAGCCAGCACTGGGAGGAGAGAGGCCGCGTTCAGGAGGTAGTATTGTTTCAGGTTTCCAGTTTGGTGTCTTTCTGAAGTCATTCGGTCTGGCGTTCTGCTGCAGTAACATTTCATTGACTGAGGAAAATAGGGCAAAGACCCTTGAAAAAGTCTGTGATAACCCTTCAAATGTAAATCTTTTTCCAGTTCAGAAGGACAATTGAATCGGTTGAGGAGGACAGCATACTGCCACAGTGATGGAGATGTCAGTATATCCCTAGAAATAGGAAAAAAAGGAGTATTAATATTAAATGCATCAATTCCATTTTATATTATTAAGGGGGTGAGTAGGGATAGTCTTGGGCTCGCACTTCACTTGTTTCTGGTTTCCAGAGACAGGACCAGTCCTTCTGACATCTCCTTTTGCTTCAGAAAGCCTTCATATGGTTCAACCCTGCTATGTTGGAAGCCTGTCTGTATTTAAAAACTTGATATTTTTCATTGTGGTTACCTCCACCTTAATCTTCCCTATAGATTTTCATCATGTCAAAAAAATTCCTGCAATTACAGAACATACATCCATCAAAATAGATTTTTGTCTAGCCCTATTTGCACAAAAAAACTGTTTTGGTTAGACACAAAAATACTAATATTGGTGGGAAAACTACTATTATCAAAACGAGTTTGAAGGGATGAGTGTCAAAGACTTCCTCTGGGATAAAAGGCATGAAAAGCTAACTACAGTGAACTCCATAGTAATGCAGTTAATGAGCTCATATGACTCAGATTCAAGAATGATTTAAAAATCATTTATGAACTCAGGCGGTAGGCCTTCCACCCAACAGCTTTACCTTCCTAAATTTGTATTTGATCCAATTAGAGCTCTTGACAATCACAAACTCACATCAACTGACAGACAAGAGAGCAGGAAATATTTAATTTATTTACTAGCTGACCTTTCTGGCCGAGTTATTCAGGTGCTTCATTAACCATAGTCAATTAAATAAATTCCAGCTGCTACTCGCACTGGAACTGCCAATATGAGGAATGGCTGGGCTGAAATCTAACACCTGCGACTCAAGCATACCATGTGAATTTCAATTGAGGGTAATATGTGCAACTACTTTCTCTTTTCACTGCCTTTTGCCAAGGGTGAGATGGTGCACCACAGGATACTGGCGTATCTGTTTTAGCTATTTAGAGGATGACTAAGAAAGTGATTTCCAAACTTTAATGTGCATCTGGGCTGGAAACTTTAATGTGCAAACTGATGCTGCTGATCTAATCACAGCTTTAAAAGACACCCCAAAGAGAAATCTGTGAATGCCATTGTTATACATCTTTTGAAAGTACATCTTAATTTTACCCTACATACTAGATGAAAACTATTACACAGTGAGTCATGTTTAAGGAGAAGTGATCAGAAATATGATTTAATGCATACAGACTGGAATGGGCTTCATGTACCCACCTGTTAGTGAATAAAAAGTAGGACACTTTCAATTGCTTAATATCACACAGGAAATTTTATTCACTATTTGTTTTTCTTTCTGGACATTCAGTCCTATTCTTGGGCATTCATTCTTTCAAGTGTGTTTCAGAATCAATTGGTCAATTAAAAATAACCTACAGGGCTGGCCAGATAGCTCAGCGGACTAAATTGCATGGACAGATAGCTCAGTGGACTAAAGTGCATGCTTAAGCAGGTGCAGCAACCAGGGTACAATCCCCGGTGTGCAGTGGTAGCCCCGCCCCTGTGGCTCCTAGAGACAGCATCTGAGATTGGGCATGGTGGCACACACCTATAATCCCAGCGCTTTGGAGGCTGAAAACAGGAGGATCACTACCAGTCTGATCTGTAGTGAGACCCTCTCAACTCTGTATTAAATACATTAAAAATAAAAATAAAAAATAACATATAAAATAATCATGTATTCAGGTATAATGAACTTGAATTATATTTAGTGTACTAAACCTTGAGAGACTTATAATTTAGTCTTTCTAAGCTTGAAAACAGTACTTCTTCATTTCATCATAATCTTCCTTCAGCTCTCAAAGTAAAAGTTACTAATACTGTCTATTTCCTGTGAGGCATGTCACTTAAAGGGATATCACTTTAGGAACACTATACATTTTTCTATATCATCTAATATGGAATATGCTAGTCAGGAAAAAGAGAAATCAAGTCTCCAGGCAAAGGCAATGGCCCACATGGCTGCTGACAGTCTGGACACCACTGCTTTAAATAGCCCATTCCTGCATAACTCTCAGAAAGCCTCCCGGGTTATCCTAACCTTCAATATGCTTAATGAGTATCATCCTTTTGCTAAACACTGACTCATTCTCTAAATACACACCGCAAAAACTATACACTAGATGCATCTATTTACTGATGATATTAAAGTCATATCAAAGCCAGGTATGATACTGCATGCCTGTAATCCTAGCGCTGGGGAGGCTGAACCAAGAGGACCACTGCGAGTTTGAGGCCAGCCTGGGCTACGTGGTAAATTCAAGGCTACACACTAAGACCCTGTCTCAAAAATAAATACATAAATACAATCACATCAACTACATGCAAGACACATCAATACACTGGTGATATAAAATGAGTTTATGCTTAAATTTCTAAGAAACAAAAGAAAATATTCAGCAAAAACGACTATATGACTGAACAGATGGTATACCAGTGACTCAGCCTTGAGAAAGATACTGAAGCTACTAATGCATCAATGCAATTCATATTCTTTATCCCCAGTTGCCTTATATGGGGATCATAAGTCAGTATTCTGTGCCCTTGACTAAGGGCCTGGGGACTAAGTCCATGAATAAGTTAAAATAATTAGTTTTATTTAAGAATCTCTTGATTTCCTATTACTTATTCATGGGGGTGGAACACTACATCTCTATCTATCTATCTATATTTTTTTTAATTTGGCACAGGTTCTTACTATGCAGCTTGGACTCATAGTGATTCTCCTGTTTTCGGCCTCTCCAGCACTGGAATACCAGGTGTTTGCCACCACACCCAGATTCCATCACTACCTCAGTGTGCCCCAGGGGTGAGGCCAGCGTGGCACAGTCTGCTGAGCTATCTCACCAAGGGCCTGATACATTCTGTGGTTTACCACTGAGCTTCATAGTAAGCCCATCCATTACTACTTTTAAGTTTCAATTTAATTAAATTATAAAATTTTGAAAAACTTGTTAAACTGGATACTTTGGCATCATTTTTATTTAACTTTTCTGTAACATTATTTCCTTCTATTTGACCTTTATATATAATGAAGCCAAAAACTAGTCTATCTAGAAATTGCTTGGAACAGTGATATGAATGTAGTTTATAAAAGAATTTAAATTTCCATGTTTAGAAAAGTAAAATTCCTTCTCTCAATACTATTATCATGTGCTAGTAGGTGTTCATTCAGTCATTTTTAAAATCATTTCTGGAGAAATCAATTCCTGGAAATGCACCAAAAGCATGCCTTCCGTGTTCTGCCATTTTACTTCTCTTCCTCAGATTTTAGTGATGAGCTGATAGCATCCTGCATTTTCTTGACTGTTTCTTTTCTTGACAGTATTTCTTCCTTATCACTCATTTACTGCAATTTATGTATGTTATGAATGGTACCTCAGATTGCTGGTACCTGAGAATTTGTACTTCTGGTGAAAACAAAAGGCTAAAAATAATGTATAAAAGCACTGCTTCAAATTAGGGAATGATGCATACACAAGCAAGACTGTCAGCCCAGACCCTCCAGAGCTGCACAAATGGCAGGAAAAAGGCACGTAGTTATAGGTCACAGGTCTGGCTTGTCACAACTGAAACACCTGCTGATGCTTCTTGACTTCAAAAGGGGCTAAAAATTACAAGGCTCTACTCAGACTAATGTTGCAAGTATCCGTAAAGCAAACACATGTGATAAACTAGAGATTGAAGCACTAGCTAATTCCTTTCTCCCCTAGCCATAATACTGACTTCTCAAATTCAGGTGACATTCCAGTGTTTACTAATAGTAATGCAATTTTCGTTTCTGGATGTCAACTCTGGGTCAGTGAGATTTACACACTTTGTTGTTCATTTATTTCTTCATTTACTTTGAGTGAAGTGCACATAACACTTCTGAAGTTCATACAGAACTACTTCTCCTTTAGGTAGATTTGAGGACAGGATATACATAATCTTCCTTTGTATCCTCAAAGTATAGCACAATGCATAGGACATAAACTTTGCTTAAACTCTAAATTTACCCAACTTTTAAGGTACAGGCTCTTGTCAGGAAGGAAATGCCAGAATTAGTACATTATAATGATAAAAATCTTGAAGGTATAATAGCTGCACAAACAAACTTTAATAGAAAAAAACACAAATGGGAAAATTTTATGATTAATGGTAACAAAAATGTTTAGAGATTGTATGTCAATAATCATTTTGTGTATGTACATGTATATATTCCTTTTATCTTCTCAAATAATATATGTTTTTACTCATTTTACGTAAGTCAGTGAGGCAAAGATGTTCAATGACTTCTCTAGTTTATAAGCTCCAAGAGGCTGAGGTGGGATCTGAACACACCCTCATAACCACTACACAGGAGAAGGAAGAACGGCATTCCTGGCAGAGGGAACAGCAACACAGTACCGAAACCATCAAAGTGCCTCATTAGTCACGATATGATCTATGGTCCATAACCAATTACCAGACAGTGAAGGAGCAAAGATGGCTTGAATGCAAGAAGTGACACAACAGAATATAGCAGCACTGAAAGGAAACGTGACAGAGTAAGATGCACTCCCAAGCCTCTACTGAATGGGAGCTGTGTATCTGCAGTGGCTGACCCGTGTGCTTCGGTCTGCCTATCTGTAAATGGACATAACTCCACCTTAGGAAGTTGTACTCAGGATACCTGTTATTTCTACAATGAGAATACTGCAAGCACAGTGTCATGAAAATGTTGATTAAAATAAGCAATCCAATATTCACACCAGAAGTGGGCAAGTATGGCTTCTGAAATATACCAGGTAAGAGATGAAGAAGCCCTAAATAAATCATAGCAGTAGAGTTGAAAAGGATATCCAAAGCAAGAAATTTCTGTTGGAAGCAATGGCCTCTGACAGCTACTTTGGATTTTGATAAAGAAAGAGCAGTGGTATATGGTAAGGTAGTAGTGTGGTCAGACAGACAACAAAACTATTCTCACTTTTGACACCAACTACCAGGCCAGGGGGTCACAAGACCATTGTGAAATTTGATTACTCACAAGAGGGGCCTAGGAGATGGCTCAGGAGAAAAAGTGCTTCCCTGGCAAACACAAGGGCCTGAGTTCCATCCCCAGTTCCGCAAAAAAAAAAAAAAATTGATTACTCACCAAGATAGATAGAACTCATAGAAAGGTGTTAAAACCATTACGGTATGTTTTATTTCAACAAAAGCACACAGATTAAAATCAGCCTTAGAAAAAAAGACCTACTGAGTCACAAAAATTCAAAGCGTGGAGCCGCTCGCTGTCCTCTTTTGTTAGCAGGGACTACTTTTTCCTGGCAATGTGTGACAGTCTGCACAGAAGTGCTGCCAACTGTAGATATTCACTTAAGCCACAGTGTCCAGCTCTTACTGAAAGACCAGTCACACAGGTAGCTGTGACTACCCACACGGCACACTATTGGTGTCCAGCCCCTCCAGAAGTTGAGCTGGTACCGTAGTTGCTAGGCCCCTATCAGCATAAATCACACTGTTAGACTATCAGATGTGGCCTAAGACTCCAGGTGAAAAAAGGGCACTCTTACCTAGTGCATTTTAAAGACTCAGCCAGTACCTACCAGGAGCTGAGGGCAAACGTCAGACTTACTTTTGGGTAAAATTCAATCTTGACCACAAAGATAGCAAAAGTATGGAGGAAAAAAATACAACCAGGTTGATAGTTATCTTCAGCTGGGAGAAAATATGCAAGTATTTAAAGACAACTTAAAATTTGGAAAGAAATATTAATAAGCTTTTGAGTTTGCTGAATATGAAAATTCAGTGTAGCAGCCAAGCAACACTTGTAAATACAGGAATTAATATAGAGAAACACTGTAGTTGATTTTCTTTTTTTTTGGAAGAACCAGGAATTGAACTCAGGCCCTTGTGCTTGCCAGGCAAGGACTTACTCTATTGAGCCATCTCCCTCGCACCTCAAACACCGTAGTTGAGATGACAGTATAATGATGAAAGTTCTAAGTCACACCAGATGAAGAGCATGAGGAAGAAGAGGATGACGATAAGATGGTTCTAGCGCAGTTTTTTTTCTAGTCTATAAAGTATTTAATCCCCATACACAACTCACTCCTTTTGAAGAAAAAAAATTGAAATGTAAGATTTGTTTTTAAGCTGCACAGTATCTTTTTTGTTATACAGTTAACACACTACCCAAATGTGTCATTAGCTAGCCCTGTCCTGGTGGTAATTTCAATAACTGCTAACCTTGCCTGGTATAGAATGGGGGTTGTAAATTGGCATGGAAACTTAAAGCAGGTTCTTGTTGGCACATGCACAAATTAGTTATATATGGGGATGGTAGTTTTTCATCTTCAGTTGTCTCTGATACAGCTAATATGAAAAATTGTTGTTCTATCAACTGAATACCACTAATTGCAAAAAAAAAAAAAAGTTGTAACTATTTTGTTGACATCCTGAATGCTTCTAAGTAAATAAAATTTTTTATTTAAAAAAATAAAGTCATGCCAGGCATGGACTCGCTTGAAGAACACATATGCCACAAGCAGAGCAATGATTAAACCACACGAACTTTAATTTCTAAGGGAATTTCAGAAAGTGACTCAGCAAGAAAGGCCATTACAAAATAGCAAAATGAAAGAAAAATTTCTAACTCTTCTCTCATTGCTACAGAAAACTAAAATTACCTAGTAAATTATAATAGGGGGGAGGGATGACCCCATTTCCCCTGAAAATAGACTCCAAGCACAATATTATGTCAAGAAAATAGCCATGCAATAAAAGTATGTAACTGCCTACATTTTCCTCTGCTGTTTTCCACGTTCAAGACTATTTTCTGGGAAAGCTTTTATTTTGCTTATGGCAAATTTAGCACATGTTTATGCAAAACTTAAATTACCATGAAAAGCCAATAAAAAGGTAGATGAAGCAGGAAGCACTGATAATTAATTGGAGTTGGGGTTCACTGCTCATTTAGTTTTAGGTCAAACAATTTTTTAAGTCTGTCTTGGCATCCTAACTAGAAAAATAACTCATTATAGGGTATGGATAGCCAGATCACTATAAAATCTGTAGATGTTTTAAATCATCCACATCTGCCTAATTCCATTCAGGTATGAGCAGCAATAAATAATAGGGTAGCCTGGAAGGTGCCAAATCAGAGCCCAGAATGAGCTCAGGCAAGTTATGTAAGCTATATGTAGTATCCTGAGAAACAAATCTCATAGGTTTGCTCTGGGAATGCCATGAGTCACTTCTATGTGGCAAATGATACACATATAAGATATTTGGGTGTTCTATGTAAATGCTCTACATACTTAAAATCTCATTAATTTAATTTACACTTCATTATTCATGCTCTGTGACTCAAGATACCTATTTTGCAACTGTTCTGAAATAAAGGCTATATACATTTTCATATGATACCATTTCAGTCACTATACTAAATAACCTTATTTGTCCTGTAGTTATATCAGAGCCACCTAAAACTTGATCTTTATTAGTCAAGACATAATCTTTTTAACAGTGCTCAGAATGGTCCTTTCTGAAGGAGACATTAATAGGAGAGATGGAAAAAGACAACTACCTGAGCCATTACTGCCTGAAACAAGTTGTAGACATTATCTGTAGCCATGGAACTATTTTTGGGTCTGTGGAAGACATACTGGGCTCCTGTCCCCAACTTCTCCAGCAGGGCAGTCTTCTCTCAGCCTAGAATGTTTTCTCTTGCCCAGGTAATTTCTGTTAAGTGGCCAAGACCTAGCTTTTCCTCAGAACACTTGTGCCCTCTGACTTTTGACAGATACAGCAAGATACTCTTGCCTGCTATCATAATACTTGGCAAATTATACTAGTTTGCATAGTTTACTTCACGTCCTTCTATCTAAATCCCTATGAACATTAGACCTATATGTAAACTAGACACAGGGACTGTCTTGCTCTAAGTATTCTACAGGGCACTGCACATAAAGGGCTACATCAGGCACTCAATGTCAAGAGTCCATGTGGTTAACAGTGAAACTCACCAAACATATTCATCACGTTTTTCTCATTTTTTATATACTAAACTTTTATTTTTATAATGCATTTAAAGAATGTATGTACCTGCCCAGTGTTTGCTCAAAATACAGCTAATCATAGACATGTCAGAAAACAAATGATTTCAGGAACTGCTAAAATAACTCCCAAATTTTGAAGATTTTTTTTATAATTCCTTCTGTCAAGCTGGTGGGCGGGCCTGTCTCAAGGATGAAAGTAACTGCTCACCACAAGCGCATACCTTTTGCTTAACATCTGTACAAAATTTCTCGCCTTTTTCCTTTATCCAATGGTTCCTTTCTGTTTACTTCTTCTTTCCACAGGCCCAACAGGCGTGGGCAGCCACATTCCAATTCCTGTACCTATATCCTCACTTCGTTCCTCCCCCCAAAGATGTACCACATCGTTTTAGCTTAAGTATCAAGAGATCAATTATACTAACCTGATGGTATTCCAGGAATCTCCAAGTTCTTTGGAATACTCTTTGTCAAAATGATCCAACACAACTCTGCAAATCTGTTTTGCAAGCTTCCCTTCGGATTTTGTTTTCAGCTACGACGGTAAGAAATATTTGCTGACACACATGGATATTGCAAATTTATTGAGTTTCAACATTAGCCCAGTCAAACTGTTCAAAAACTTTTAAACAATTGTCTTTGCAATGAGATCAACACACTATGTAATAAAACTATATTACTGAAAAAAAAGTTCTTTTCCAATATTGTTCATGAAGCAAAGATAGACTCTAGTGGTGCTACGTGAAGTGTTATAAAAGATAGTAAGTACCCAGTGGAGGGCGACTATTCGGATGAATTTCGTGAGGCACATAGAACTCCCCACTATCTCGGCAAATTTCCTGTAAACCTAAGGGTATTCTTTTTTTCTTTTTCTTAAGTTTATTTAGTGAAAAGCGTCACCCTAGTATCCTTTTGTAATTCCTTGCCATTGGTTCATTTATTCATTAAAGAAGCCAGGGAGATAGCTCAGTAGAATAAGTGCTTGCCTGGCAAGCGCAAGAGCCAGAGTTTAATCCCCGGTTCCGCCAAAAAAAAAAGTCTTTTCATTCAAGAAAAGCGCCTCAAGGGCCGAGGCAGGCGTAGGGTCTGCAGCGAGCGGGGCGACGGGGCTGCGGGCCGGGACTAGCGCTGCAGCATTCGGCGACTGCGACGCGCCCAAGAGAACACCGCAGTGACCGCGCGAGCACCGGGCAGGCCGCTCGGCGTCCCAGCTGGGCCGCACAGCAGCGCCGACGCCCAGCGCCCCTCGCCGCCCGCTCCCTTCTTCCTCGACAAAGACAAGTTGGCTGCGTCCGAAGCGCCCCGCCGGCCCCGGGCCTCACCCGAGTCAGCACCATGCTGCCGCGAACCCTCACGCAACGCTCTACGCAACTTGGCTCAGAAGCCTCCAGCGGACGCAAGCCCAAGGTCGCTTCCGGGATCAGCCGACGAACGCGCGCGCCCTCGCCCTCGCGTTTCCTGTTGAAGTTCTCGCGAGATTCTTCTCTCCAGGAGGCTAAAGGCTCGTGAGAGGTTCTCATGGATTTTTCTCCGTGGGTAGCTGGCGAAGGCCTGCGTTTGTAAAGTCCGGGCTGTGGACGAAAGAGGCGCAGACCCTCGGGGACTTGGCTGGGGAAATCCACGGGATAGTCTTTGGCGGTTGGGCTTTAGAAACCGTAACCCAGCTAGCCCAACTGTCTGTATGCTTGGCTGGGCGAGAGATGAACCTGTCTGCTGTTTTTTTAGGCTCACAGATGAAACTAGTCAATTGCCGAGTCTTCGACCCTGCAGCTCTTAAAATACAATTTAAAAAATATGGGTTTAGCCGGGCGTGGTGGCACAGGCCTGTAATCCCAGCACTTGGGAGGCTGAGGCAGGAGGCTTGTTGTGAGTTCGAGACCAGCCTGAGCTACAAAGTGAGTTTAAGGCCAGCCTGAACTGCATAGTGAGACCCTGTCTCAAAAAGACAAAAAAAAAAAAAAAAATATGGGTTTGTTTTTTCCCTAGGAAGAAGCAGGGGACCATCTTCCTTTTAGAAAATAGTAAAAGATTACATGGAAATAGATAAGGTGCACAGATACTGCTGAGCAGTAAATGCCCCTGTGTTCCCTGCAGTGGCCTTGGTACCAGAGGCCTGAGGACCTCAACGACCCTGCGCTCCAGCCAGCCTCCCTAATAAGGAGTTCATTCGTTCCCTTAGCGTTACTCTGGTTGCTCCCCTCTTGCACCCATCAGTGATTTATCAGAGAACGGGAGTGTAGTGCCTGATGCAAGTATCATTATCTTGAAGTGCACCTGAATGCTCACACTGGATCCATGGGTATAAGCAGAGTTGCAAGTGTGTTAGCCCCGTGAAAAGTTAAGTGACTTATCGCTAAGGAAATTCAAAGCTTAATATGTTCAAACAAGTCTCTTCCTAGGGAAAAAACAAAGCTATGTTTTTTTTAAATTGCATTACTGGAAGGCGCTTGCTAATAAGGAACATCCAGTAATTGAACATGAATCTTATTAGAATTTAAATTTGGAGCAGAAGATAAAATGGTATTCTGAGTAAAAAAGATTAAATAGATGTTACTTACTGATGTTTTTAGTAGGCTTAACTTTTAGCCTTCATATAGATTCCATTAAAGTATATTGTTTAACATTTATTACAAAATGTAACAGCTAATGAATTAATACATTTATTTACAATGTAGACATAAGAGGTAAGAAAGCAGTAGGAAAAGCCGGGCATGGTGGCGCATGCCTGTAATCCCAGCACTCGGGAGGCTGAGGCAGGAGGATTGTTGTGAGTTCGAGACCAGCCTGAGCTACAAAGTGAGCTTAAGGCCAGCCTGAACTGCATAGTGAGACCCTGTCTCAAAAAGACAAAAAAAAAAAAAAAAAAAAAGAAAGCAGTAGGAAACATAGACTTATCTTTCTGTTAGGGAAGTACTGTATTATCCATGGGAAGAGCTCACTAGTTCTATCTTGCGCCTCTGCATTTCTGTTACGATTTTTTTTATTTTTTTTATTTATTTAGTACAGAGTCTACAGGGTCTCTCTACACAGATGAGATTTGTAGTGATCCTCCAGTTTTCAGCCTCCCCAGTGCTGGGATTACAGGCTCACGCCACCACGCCCAGTCTCAAATCACCTTTTCAGCGTGTGCCCCAAGGGCAGGGCTGGTGCTGCACGCTGGTGATTGAACCCTGATCCTTGCCTCTGCCTAAGCAGATGCTTTAATGTGCTGAGCTATCTGGCCGGGTCTTTTTTATGATTTTAAATAAAATCATAAAATAAATTTTTCACAATTTTTTTCTGCATTTTTGATAACCTTAAAGAAGATAAATGTGTAATTAGTTTGGATAGGTTTTCAAATCAATGTAAAACTAAATGTAAAAAATTACTCTGCTCAACTTTCTGTGACCCTGCTCCCTTGTAAGACCACAAGGAGGCTTGGTGTACCATTGATAAACCATTAATAGACTGAGAGTCCCCAAAAGGCAATGCTCCCAGAAAAAATGTATACTGAGTAATGGTCACGCTGTCCCTAAAGGTACTTACTGTACTATGTTAAATGACAAATTTGTTTGCCAAACAGCATGCAGTTTCTGCCTTTAAAACCTCTATACTTCTAAGGCTGTTTGTCTGCTCCTGTGTAAGTATGGTCAAGCATCCCGGGCCCGGTAATAAAAGGTTCATATTTAAGTTTTAATTTGGACTCAGGTCTGGTTTCTATGTTGAGAACCCTTAACAATATTCACTTAGAGAATCATCAGTGTGACATTAGAAGTACTTTTTTAGTTTCTCTTTAAATAAGGCAACATTAAATGTAAAGCACTTTAAATTTATGTAATATCAGTTGTTTTGTTATGGATTCCACTGTTGTCAAGTATTGAACTTTCTGCCCACAATGGAAAGCAATTGTTTCCTCTTCCCAATTTTTTAGTTGGACCTTTTATGTTTACACCCTTTATCTAGAACCAATGTTTGTGTATCATGAGAATTTAAATGATTGGCCTCTCATCTCAAATGGCTACTAAAAGGGCCAGCCAAATAGCAGAGTACAGCACCTGCAAACAGAGGCAGGGGCCAGGGATTTGATTCTCAGGCGTGCTGTGCAGTGCAAGCCCTGTACGTGGGTATTCTGAGATGGGAATTGAAACTGGGCATGGTGGCGCACGCCTATAACCTCAGTTTTTGGGGGGCTGTAAACAGGCATATCACTATGAGTTTGATCTAGTAGTGAGACCCTGAACACCCTGTAGACCCTTCCCTAAAATACAAAAAAAAAAAAAAAAAAAAAAAAAAAAAAAAAAAAAAGATACTGAAGAATAACAAAGCTCTTCATTTTTTAAGAATAAAAACTGTCAGAAGCAAACTTATTTAAAGGCACTAAAGGAATGAAAAAAGAGCTGACATAAATACATTAGTTACAGAATCAATTAGCATAACTTATGAGGATATTTCTGGGCACAAAGTTTTATCTAACTAAGCATCTGTGTGGTGGGTGAGATCAGTTCACCTAAGAGGTGTTTCTGAAAAAGTGAACTTTATGGGCCTTATCTCCTATACTGTTTCACAATTACACACAACATACCTGAAACCCCTGTACACCTAGAGCAAAATGCTCCCAAAAAAGTTAAGGACAGGTTCTGTAGTAAAACAGTGTGACATAGAGAGATCCCTCAGCTTCTAAAAATATATGGTAGAAAAACGTTGTCCACTGGTAGAAGTACAGAAAAGTTTTAGACAAGACCAGACTTCTTTTTTAGGTGAGGTTCTTAACTTACTAGTTTGGGGATCCAAGTGATGAGTAAAACTCCAGTAGACAGCCCACTGCAATGGTGACTATAGTATTTTTATTTTATTTAGTTTCATTTAATTCCTTATTTGGGGGGTAAAATATACATAGTGCACAACAGGTGTACAATTGTTATAAATATGAAATTTATTGCTCCCATGTTTGTTTCTTAAAGCCTTTTTAAAAAATTAAATGTTCATTTGGTACAGGGTCTTGCTATGCAGTTTGGACTCATAGTGATCCTCCAGTCTCAGCCTCTCCAATGCTGGGATTACAGGTGTGAGCCACCATGCCTGGTTTCAGTGACCAGCACAGCATTCGGTATCAGACATCGAACTCAGGTCCTTGTGCTTGCCAGGCAGGCGCTTAGACCAAAGAGCTATCTCCCCAGCCCTGTATGTTGAAACCTTAATCCCCAGTATATCAGAATGTATTTGAAGACACAGCCTTTGAAGAGGTGGTCAGGTGAAAATGTTACTGTGAAGGTAAATCCTAATCCAGTAGCATCCAAAAGCACAAAGTTGGACACAAAAATACCAAGGGGCCAGCCAAAAGCTCAGCAGATTAAAGCACCTTTAAGCAGGCACAGGGGCAAGGGGTTCGATCCTGTCCAGGGGCAGGCTGAGTTGGGTGATTGAGACTGGGCAGGGTGGCATGAACCTGTAATGCCAGCTCTTGGGAGGCTGTGAACAGATGGGTGACTATGAATCTGAGTTCACTACAAGTCTGAGTTTGGATCTAGAAGTGAGACCTTAAACACTCTATAGGCCCTTCCCTAAAAATACAAAAACAAAAACATCTGGGGCCTGGAAGATGACTCAGTGGAATAAGCGCTTCCCTGGCAAGTGCAAGGGCCTGAGTTCAGTCCCCTGTTCCACAAAAAAAAAAAAAAAAAAAAAAAAAAAA